>SNQJ01S0063235.1:22336-41912 GCA_010110895.2 Picea sitchensis
ATATTCTTGTTTTTACATAATGTCGTACCTTAGTGGAGCATCCCGCAACGTCCTTCTGAAATAAGTTATAGGCTTCTCGAAACTTTGTTCATCTTTCTGTAACAACACACTGACAATCGTATGCTATGAGGCAAATGAAAACAGGATGAAATACTTCGTGAAATCTAGACTGGATAACACATGTGCTCTAGTCAATGCCACCTTGATATCTTCAAACAATTTCTTAGCTTTCAGGTTCCACTTGATTTCATTTCCTTTTCTAAGCATGCAGGTGATATGCTTTATAATCTCTGCTAGATTCAGGATGAATCTCCTCAAGAAGTTCACTTTTCCCAGGAAGGATTGCACTTCTTTTCTATTACGCGGAGTGTCGATCTTCAAGATTCCTTCGACCCTGCTGGGATATATATTAATTCCCTCCCTTGAGATAATGTGTCTCAACAACTTCCCTTCTTCCACCCCAAAATGCGATTTCTTTAGATTTAGTGATATGCCGAACCTCCTGCATTTCTGGAAAAAAATCTTCAGATGTTCGAGGTGTTGTTCGTCAGAGGCAGAGTATACTGTGATGTCATCCAGATAGATCACAATGAACCTGTCCTTTTTGTCAGCAAACACGATGTCCATTGCCATCTGGAAAGTGGCTCCAATGTTCATCAGGTCGAAGGGCATCTTAGCATACATGAACGTTCTCCATGGAGTTGTCGTCTGGGTGGACCATGATCTGATTATACCCTGAAAAACCATCCAACATGGACATCTTCTGGGACCCCACCACCTTTTGCAGGATATAGTCCATTTTTGGAGGAGGGTAGTGATCCTTGAGGGACACTTTGTTTAAATTTTAGAAGTCTACACATAGTCTTATCTCGTCGCTCTTCTTCCTTACGAACACCAAATTAGCTACCCATTTCGAGAACCGCAAAGAAATGATAATCTTAGCATCGAAAAGTTTCTTTACCTCTTTCTTGATCAATGAAAGAAACAGGGGGTTTATCTGTCTCAGCTTCTGTTTGAAAGGTTTCTGATCTTCCTTGAGAGGGATAACATGTTGGATCACGTTAGTGTTATACACCTTAAAATCATCATAGCTCCATGCGAAAACATCGGGGAACTCCTTCATGAGCTTGAGGGAGTCTTGCTTGACCTCTGGGCTGAGCGTTTTCGATAATTTGATCATTTTCGGGTTCTCCTCAGTCCCAGTGTTGCAGTCTTCCATGTCCTCTTCATTTGTAGTGATCTTGGGATTTTTAGCCACATCATTTTCGTCAAACAAATTTTCCAGCGACACTAATCCCTTCAGAATGATGTTATTATTCAGTTGTATTATGTCCCTTCTTTCGATCTATTTCTGGAAAGGGTCGTCATTACTGCACGCATCCACGCTCCCATCTTCGTCTCATCAACATTCATCATCAATGTTTATGTTAGTGAACTCGTCGCTCATATGAAGAAATATTTCTACTTTCTTTTCGTGGTCAAACACCTGCCAATATTTGATGTTATCAGGCACTGCCAGCCTATGTTTGAATTCAATCTCGTATTTTTTGTTTGACTTCAATCGATGATCTGGTTTTTCTCTCTTGGGATAACAGATATTTCATACTCCAAAATCTCCTCGAGGAGGTCCAACGCCAAGTTCCTGTATGCTCTCAGCCTAGGGTGCTTTGTTTGATATATGACTTTAACCTGGTTTATGACCATTCCAGAGTCTCTGCGCACTGCTATCATCTTTGCGCCCAAGTCTTTCAACACCTTCAGGCCCAAAATCAGTGCCTCATACTCAGCCATGTTTTTTGTGCATCCAAACGCGAGCTTGTATGAGAATAATTTTATGCCCATTTTAGGGGGGCTTACCCATACGTCGGCCCCAACCCCTTCTTTGCTAACCGCGTTGTCGAAACGCATGTTCCATATCCCGTTTTCCATGGAGTTTCCTCATAGGTTGTCAGGATGGTTGCCGAATATTCTTCTTCAAAACTCAGGGCATTGTAGAATATAGAAGAACCAACCTCAATGTTGATGTAGTATATGGGATGGTTATTTGACTATGTCTTGCTTCTCACCATGTACTTCAACAACACTTCTATATACAACTATTTGTCCTAGCCAAAGATAGGAATGGTGGCGTATGACATGTCCATTTGCAGGGTCCCCTTTAACTTCGCAGCCCACAATCTTGTCAACAACATGCCAAACTTAGGGGGTATGTCCACCATGACCACGTCCATTACCATGTTCTTCGAAGGAATCTGGGCCAATGACATGACCAAGTCTTTGATGAGGCCTAGGCACTTGAATTTCCTCGAGTCAAAAGATTAAAGGTCCTTATAAGGTCTGGTGACGTCTAGATTCAATTCGTCCATGATCACCTTTGGCATGAGGTTGTGCGACACACCTGAATCCATCATGGCGTTATGAAGGGTCATGTCGTGGACCTTCAGACTTACGTAGAACGAAGGGACGTCCTCAGTATCACTTGGCTCTTCAACGCGCGGACCAAATAGGATAGCGGGGTGATCATATTGGACATCCAAAGTGTCAGGGGTCCCTTCCATTTTCAACATTTCAATAATTTTCTCTCGGTATTCACCCTTTCTGATAAGTTCATTGAAAGGGACAAAGATTTTGATTTTATCCATTTCATGCTCAAGGTTAAAGGGTGGACAAACTTTCTCTACCTCTTTTCCACCCGCTTCTCGGCTTGCTTCTGGATTTTTCTTCGGGGCCTCCTCCTTTGACTTTACCTTATCCATCACATCCTTATTCGTGCTGTCTGGCCTTGGTCGACTTTTGGAAGGGGTGTCCACCAGAGGTTTCCTTACTTGATTAGGCTGCTGAGGCTCGATAAACGCTTCCTTGCTCTTGAGGTTATATTTGTTTTGAAACTTCATGATGATGTTCTGATAACCTTTTATAAACTCTTCCATTTCCCAGGACAATGCGTCATCAGTTTCTCCAATCCATGCATCATCTGTCTCCAACATAAAATCATCGTTTCTGCTCATGTACTAATCATGTTCTCTCTTTGTCAAAAACATGCGCAGGTTCTTTTCATCACAACAATGAATTTGGTCTTCGAACATCTGATCGAAGTATTCATCTGCATAGTTTTTTTGGAATAGAGGCATTGTCTACTGGTCACCTTGATCTCTCTGCTCCCTCTATTCCCTCTATCCGATCTGAGGAATCTGACCCCTCCTGAGGTTCTAATTCCTGGGCTGGGGGTCATGCTATTCTCGGGAAACAGGTCTGTTTCCTACATACATCTTCTCAATTATCTTCTCCATGGTTCTCATCATTAAGTCGAATTTGTCGTCTGTGAATCTCGACATTGATGGATACGTGTCTCCTTGGGAATTCTTATCGCCTATGTTGAATCTCTGTTTGATCTTCCCCGACGCCATCATATTTACCTCAACTTCGATCACATTGCTCATTATCGCATCTAGGTTTTTTGATCTTATTTCTCTCAACAATAAAGTGAAGTTGTTGTCAAAGGAGTCGGCGTATTGCAACTATGTAGCCCCGTGAGGTGGCTAGACTTCTGTAGGAATCGAGTTATAAACCTTCATGAAATGAGCTAAGAATTATTGCACCATCTCCTCCGACACCTTCTTCATATTATTGCACTTCATCAATAACTTCAAGGGGTTCTTCTTGTCTCCCCATATATTTATGAAAGATGTTTTGAACACGAAGAAGTCTTGAATACTTTCTAGTCGTAGGGATTTGAACAACTTCCTCACCTCCCCCACAAAAATTTTTGCGAACAACCTCATTTTCGTGTCTGCATAGTCTACCTCTTCCAGGTCGATGAAATCATTGAACAAATCCAGATGCTTCTAGGCTGAAACATTCCCTTCAACATCATAAATTTTAATCCTTTAGCTGTAATTCTGGGGCAAACCATGCAGCTGGGCTGGCAGAACGAGGGGGGCGAATCTGGTGGCCACGGATATAGGAGGGTTTGGTATTTGAGGGATATTATTAGAAAGTAGGGCTTGGAATCTCTTCTGGTCGAAAACTATCTCGTCCAAGATGGTTTTCGACTTAGACCTGAACAAGGTTTGCTAAAAGAATGCATCAAACTCCAGTTCGTCAATGATTTGTGCACCATCTGTGGGTAAGGACATGATTCTATCCAGGTAATAGAGCAGGTCTGACGCATAATTTTCTCGGGTTCGTACACAGGCTCTATAGGGTTTGGGTCAGGATTTTCTCTAGTATAGATCTTCTTCGGAGCCATGGTTCCTGAGCTACACTACTTGGAGATACTAGTCTTTTTGACTGGAATCGCTAGGGTAAAGGTTTCAACCAATATAGATGTTTGTGCCTCTGTTACCTTCAGGGGTCAAAATACAACGTTAGTCGTTCTCCCAGGGAAAATCTATTCAATTTTGTTCCCTGACAATGATGCCAGAATGTTAGCACTCTGTAAATCAGTTCGACTGATAAACAAACGAAAGAGGTAACTGTTTCAACCAACTTTGAGGCTCGAAACTAGCCTTTCGTACCTGGAGAGGGCTCTCTCGAGAGACTCTGTTTCCGTTCGTGATATGGCTTTAAAGCTGTGGCTAGATTTAACACATTTGAAATAACGAGTTCCGGTTATATTGACGCAAGAAATTAAGAGTTTGGGCTATGGATTCGATTCGAGAAAAACAACAAAAACAAGTGACTCGATGACTAAACTTGAGAGGATAAGGATAAGAAAGCAATAGTCTTAAGTGAAAAATCATAATATGTGGCAAGGATAAAACACAGGAAGTAACTCAGAGATCATTGCGTATGAATTCAGAGTTAAATTTTAGAAGAAAAATGTTTTGTCTACATGGCATGAACAAGGGGCGCTATGCAACGAATCCACAGGTTCAAAATTTCATTCCAATTTAGACAGAAAAGGATATGAATAAAGAAAACAAGAAGCACATACACAAGAAAGGGAAACAATGCATTCAAATGCTACAATTAGAATCTTTTCATCAAAGCTACAAGACTTTTTAATTAAGTTTCGATCGACCTCAAATTACATACAATAGTTACTGTCTATACTAATTTTTCCAACCAACCTGGCTTACATCGAAAAGATAAAATATATAAACGAGGGCGCCACTTGGGATACCCTACTCTTATAACGGTTATCTCTACAAACTAGGAAACTGACTGTTCTTCATTACGAAACTCTTCGCATGACGTTTTCCAAAAATAGACAATGAATACATCTAGCTACATCATGATTGTTTGTAATCCACCATGGAGATTCGGTTATTGATCCTGTATCATCATGGGGAATGATGTGTCAATGATTTCCTTCAACTATACCTCTGAGTGGACAAGTGTTTGTCAGAGTCCTGCTATCTACTGTAACGGATTTTATTTTCTGTCACGCGCTCATTTGCTGGGGAAAGTGTGCGCGAAAAGTAGTTGTAGACAGTCACAACCATTATTTAAATTGAAAAATGTCTTGGGCAATGTCTCCTTCAAAATTGTCAAGATTTTCCTTCTGTTTGGGAATACAGGAATGAACTTGGCTAATCTTGTTTCTTCTGCTCGCTGGCGAGAGCTACGCGGGCTATCTCTTCGGTCGGTTCACATTCTCTAGAGTGTTTGGCATACCTCTCTTTCGACATCTGCTATGCTTCGCACAACTGTACATGCATATCCTACGCCTTTGAGATGTCTTTTGAGCCATGTCACGTTCCCTTCATGACCTTGTGCTGCCGATGCTTCTTTAGTCTTTGTCGCCAGCTGTTGTCTCAACTACCTATTTTCTTGGTACAATTCAACGATGGATATCTTCGCTTTCTTCAGTTGCTGAGATGGCTCTTGATCATTTGTACCCGTGACATCCATCCTCCTCGTTCTGCTCCCACTTTCTCGGCTGGTACCTTCCAAATGCTCTAGGCAGACGACGCGCATAAGTAATTGTTCAACGATTAGTCATGCACGTGACTCATTTGAGATTCAAGTTTCCCCAGCTTCCTTTTTCTTCCTTGGTCTTCCCCTTCTCTTAGGTATTTGTTGTAGGGGAGACAGGGCTTCCATTGTCCTTCCTTCCCGCGCATTTCCTTCCACTCCAAGTTCTGCATGGTGTGATGTTGTCGTTCCCGTGGGTAGAGGAAAAATCCCTTTTTTTATCCTTGGGAGTGCCTGTTGTGCGTGAGAATGAATCCCAATCACTTTGGGGCTCAGGTATGGATATCCCGCCACTACGTGTAACCTTCTTCATGTTTTGAGAGGTCGCCATGGTGCGACCGGTATCTGTCTTGCGTGTAGTATATCGGGCGGATGCCCAATATGGAGAATTCGATCGAACTGGGCCTACAAGAAACTTACAGACAAAGTCTGAATATGATTTCATGAAAAAAATGGGTGTAAAACTTCTGGGATTTATAACAGATCGGGCGGAAGGAAGAATTATGCCAAAGAACACTGAATTCATGGGGACTAGATGTTTCGAATTGAACCACATATTTTCCATAACACATACCTACGTGTAAGGTAATGTGATAAGGGCTGATTGCATACGTGATGCGAACGCCACGATTTTTGATTCCTTCGACCTTCATGATGAACTGATAATAGTTACAACACCTGCTGACATGACCTCCATTAACTACTTGAATCGACTCGGGGAAACTAGAGACTAACTTTGACAGGACCCAACTTTTTAGGAACGACCTACCCATACCATTCACGTATGTTTCGACTTTGACATCCCTTCCCGCTTCCAAGGGCCAACTGATCACTTGTTGACTTCGACCCATTCATTTCTACGTACCTAACTTCACATGTTTTGACACATGGGATATAACTCGACTAAACATCGACTCTAATTGAAAGAAAAATGGCAGTGCTAACACATGACATACAAGGGGTTGTTGTGTCTCATTCATGAGTGCCTTTGTAGAGGGTGTGTGGCACCTTCGTTTGCAATGAAATTTTTCCAGCCCATTCTCTTACCATTGTTTATTTCTTTCATGTTTAAAAAGATGATTTGAAGGCCACTGTCCTGACATGGTGTCCAGATAATGACAATGTCACTAACAAATACCTTGCTGAAATGAGAAGGATGGCTCGTTATGAGACCCCCTTTCTCTCAATTGTGCAACTGAGAGCCACTACCCTGGCTTGGTGGCCAGATGATGGTAATGTCATACTGCTAGATACCCATGATCATGATAGGGCAGATCTTGATGAGTCCTCCTATCCTCCAACTAACCTCCTAAGCATTCATTATTATTTATTCTTGTAGGTCCCCCTTTTCCTACAAAGAAGCGTTTAATTGCTTTCTCGGGGGATCCCTGGGAAAAGAATCTATAAGGTCTATATATAGGATTTTAAATTTTTTATCCAACACAAATCCCTTTGGGCATTCATCCCCTTCTTCCCATTGAATGAGGGACAACCCCTCCTTGGGTCAATACACCCTGAAATCCCAATAGACAAGGAAATTGAGGGTTTTAGATGATGGAAAGTGGTAAGTATGGATGAGAATGGTACGATGGATCTTCAAGGGAGTTCCTGGTAGAAAATCCATTCCTGAGGAAGACCACTTACTAGGGCACAATGTTAACCACCAAGGTGAAATAGGGAAAAAGACATTGTGTCCAAGCATATGTCATGAAATCTAAAGTAGTCTAAGATACAACATACTCAAAATTCCTCAAATATTGAAATGGCATTCACTATAATACCTTACTTGTACCTCATGGAGCAAGGCTCAGTGCCTCTCGGAAGCCAATTGGTGTGGTGGATTCCATATGAAAATACTGACCTCTGTGGTGGTGAGAAACATCTCCAACTGTGCAAGTGGATACTACTGGTCATGTAGTCTCTCGACACTCCATATCTTCAACCTGAGGGACTCGAGACACAATCTCTTTAGTTATCCAAAAAAATGGGGATAACACAATTAAAATTATCATTTGAATAACTTCAAATCTTACAAGAGATCCCTTACTGGGATAATGTTCCAAAAATAAATACAAAAATATTTAGACAACACTTGCAAACCCTAGCAATCTTCTGCGTTGCTATATGACCTTGTAATTCCATGCTTCCTAAGATGTATGTACCTTTCCATAAGAAAAAATGCGTATACACGTCTGTATCCACTTAAACCTGTGTACACACAATGAAAGACTATACAACAACTCCATATGGCACGAACTTGATGTTGCAGCTCCAATCTGCTGGAACCCACTTAGGGTTTCATTTTTTCTCTCTTCTCCATTACCTGATCTCTAGATGGAAGTACTTATCCACCTATCCAATATCTCTTTGAATCACATTCCTTCGTGATCCAATCCTCCTGAGAAAAATTTCTACTTTTCTCCTAATATTGATTCCCTTGGGTTACAGTCCTTTGCAACTCAAGCACTTGAGAAATATTCCTTCTTTGCTCCAAAGTGAATGGATGACTCACACTAGAAAAATTCCCTCTTTGCTATCTCTATGTGAAAAGTTACTTCTCCTTCACCCTTGCCATGATTTTATAAGATTGAGTTATGAACTAACTCTAATCTCCAAAGTGATTGATGGTCGAGGTTACTTCTCACCTAACTTAATATCAACTACTATTATTTAATTCACTAACTCTAATTAAATAATTTCTTTAAATAAAACTTAAATCACTAATAAAATCACTTTACTTTAATAATTCCTTTAATCAAATTAAATTCTAAAGATAGAAGGCTTTGGATGACTTCCACATATCTAGACATTTATACTGGTGTGAAAGTACGTATCCGATGAAACAAAAATCAACATTCTCTCTTAGCAAAAAAGGTAACTCTGGAAGTGCCACCTGGAATTGGTTCTCCCTTCGACCCCGACACAATGTCACACACATCATCCTACTCACTAGAATCCCTCCAACCCTACTAGTAAGCTCCTCCTTGAATACTAGAATTCACGAAATCGATGATGCTAAATATCAATGCCACAAAGTTTGGAAACTTTTTCAAAGGAATCCTCTCCCTCAATGTGCTCCTAGGAGCCTCCTTCTCCTAAGAATCCATCAATGTCATATCGTACCAACTAGGTCTCTTGATATAAATGGAAGGGGATAAATCCATCTTCCCCTTTGAAGGTTGACTCCCCATATAAGAAGTCTGTGAACTCTTCTCATCCTTAGACTGATCACCCTTTGGAGCCTCTCACTCCTTGTCCTCTATCACTTGCATTGATTCATTATACAAGATCCCATTGGATCCTCTTACAAGATTTCCCTACAAGCTCTACAACCAATCCTCTATGAACCCAATGCTCACTTCTGTGTTCGGGATAGCTCCCTCTGAATGGATGAATACTTGTCCTTTTTAGACCAAGACTACATAACTCTTATCCTACAGAACTGAAACTAAGAGCAATTTATTCTTCCATTATGGTACATAAATCACATCCTAGGCCTTTAAAAAATCCCTTGAATCAATTTGAAACATGATAGTTCCCCTCCTCTTCACTGCATACATGGAATCATCACAAAGCTCCACATGGGTCCTTGAGACCTTTATTAGACTACTGAATAGCTCCTGTGCCTTTGTCATATTTTCTTTCCACTGGGAAACAACCAACTCCTACAACCTAGCACCTCTCCCACTACTGTACAAACTTGTACCTGCAACATTTCCATACTTGTATGTGCCTTTCCTCATCGCAACTTTCGTACGTACACTATTTCCTCTACTGAAACCTGCACATGTATGCGACAGTTCCTTCTGCAACCCACATATGTGGATGCCTTTCTAAACTGTAGCCCATGTACACACACACCTTGAGGGACCTATTCAATGTGTACATATTTGAAATTCTACTCCAATATGTTGAAACTTCCTACGACTATACATGTTGTTGTTTTATTGTCTAGATTTATTTTTTTCTCACTCCTTCTCCTTTGGAATGACCAAATATCTAGGTGAAAGTCCTTCTTCACCCTTGCTGAGATCCTCTTGAGTCACAATCCTTCGCTTCTAAAGAACTCAAAATTTCACTGCTAAAATTGCCTTTGTACAACCTGTATGATCCTCTATTCAGTTGTTCCTACTGAAACCTGTGCAAGTACACAACTTTCCTTACTGGAACCCACATATGTATGCGACTGTTACCACTACAACCTACATACAACTTCATACTCCTACAAAACCAAGTTTTACCTCTGTATGACTATTTCACAGAAACCCATCCTTCGATTTATGCCTACTGGTTTATAGATCTGCTACTACCTCCTACATATCTGATAGATTTTCCACAAAATATAGTGGATATATGCTTGGTCCTTTAAACATCCACCACAACACTCTTAATCCAATATATTTTCTTATGTAACCCTAGATCTATCTCCTGGTCACTCAAATCTAATAGATTTGTCGTTGTGCAACCTGAGATTGGATCCCTTTTAGAGACACATATATGATACCATGTTGAAACCCCTACTTCGACACTTAGGTACTTTGTTATCTAGTGTTCTCCTTGCCATAATTCAAATTAACAACATGTGCTTGTTGGAATATTCAACTCAAATAAAGATAGTGGAAGCAACACTGGAAACCAAAATATCATACATAATACACAAAGATATTCTTCCCATCAAATAAGCTTATGATTCGAATAAATTCAAAGCTTACGATGGCTACCTTATTTAGATAATGACACACAGATAAATACATAAACCTTTAGACAACATGTGAAAACCCTAGAAATCTCTTGCACTGCTATACAACCTTGTAATTTCACGCTTCTTGAGATGTACACACATTTCCTTAAATAAACCCGTGTATACGGTCTTGTCTTCACTGAAACATGCATACACACACCCAAATACTATACAAAAACTCCATACGACACAACCCTACTGTTGCAACTCTAATCTGCTGAAACCCACTTGCGACTGCCTATGTTTTCTCTTCTCCTTGACCTAATATCTAGATGGAAGTACTTCTCCACCTATCCAATATCTCCTTGAATCACATTCCTTCGTGATTCAATCCTCCTTAGAAAAAATTCTTTTCTCCCAAGATTTATTCCCTTGAGTCACAATCCTTCATGATCCAAGCACTTGAGAAAAATTCCTTCTTTGCTCCAAAGTGAATGGAAGGACTCCGCACTAGAAAAAGTCCTTATTTTCTATCTCTGTGTGAAAAGCAACTTCTCTTTCACCCTTTCCATTCTTTTATAAGATTGAATTATGACCTAACCCTAATCTCCAAAGTGGTTGACGATTGAGATTACTTCTCACCTCACTTGATATCAACGACTATTATTTAATTCACTAATGATAATTAAATCATTTCTTTAAATAAAACACAACTCACTAATAAAATCACTTTACTTTAATAATTCCTTTAATTAAAGTAAAGTATCAAGGTAGAAATCTTTGTATGACTTCCACACGTCTAGACACTTAGATTTGTGCGGAAGTACCTATCTAATGCTACAAACATAAACAAATCCTAACCTTTCTTCTTCTATTTCCCATATTCCTCCACATCCACTTGTTGTTGAGTTGCTTAATCATTTAAATGAAAACAGATGATGAAAATATAATAGACCTATCCCTATTGTGCTTACTAATGGTTGGAGAAATTCCTTAACCCATTCTCCTTTAATACCATCTACCTAAGATGTTGCTTCTAATAATTCTAATCTTGACCTAAATGATATTTCCCCTTATCCTCTCAAGATTTTTGTTATTCCTCCTTGTTTTAATTGTGTTTTTTATTTATCCAATGATTTTGCTAGTCCTCAGGTTAATTCCACTCACACATTTATGTTAACAAATATGGAAATGTCCACACTTTACCCCTTTCTCCTAAACAACCTATTATTTCTTATCATTTCATTAAATTTTCAGACCAAATTTATTAATTACTTTTCCACCTACTACCACTCATTCCAATATGAATTCTAATGTTCCTATGATACATGAGTTTCTTGCCTATCATAGATGTAAAAAGGAAACATCTAATGCYTCAATATGATCTTGATATTGAGATAATTATTTACTTTACCRTTGGGAAGTGGAAAACAATTGTGCATATTTTGATGATATGCCTATATTTCTATATCTGTACATGARTTGCTTATAATATTTTGTAATGGATGGTGGCGYGTATGAGACAAGACYGTGSATGATTGACATAATAATTTTTGCAACATATATATYTGATATATATAGTTGTGCATTTTGGTAATTTTGAGTTTTTATGTTTTCGAAAAAMCAAGGTATTCCGACAAAGGATGAACACCTTCAGTAACCACTCACACAACTGGATAAAATATCAAACACCAATGTTTTTACATGATTAAAACCCTCAAATAGGGAAACAATCCATGACCCAACCAACATGGCCACTTGAGGAAATATATTAATACAAAAGAAAAAATAATTTACAATAGAGTTTCTCACAATCAATCATCAACAAATGACCCTCGATGCTCTTTAAATAGAGATTGTGGACCAATGAGATGTTAAGCCACGAATCAATATAGCCATTAATATCGAGGAGAATATGAGCTTTCAGATCACTCTATGTCTAGAACATATCGTGACCATCATATTACATAACTACAAATGCATACTAAAGAAACACACTTTACCTAAATACACATTAGACCAAGTTGATCTTAACTACCTCCTAAATATCTAAATATCCTAACATCCCCCCTTAATAACAAATTGTGATATGATCAAAGGATTTACAAAGGTGAAACAACATGAGAAGGAAGGAGGTGTTAGAGCCTATCCCTCCTTAATGAAAACTTCTTGAAACCCTAACATAGATTGAATTTTGGAAATTTTCACTTCTGTAAGAGACTGTGAAAATGTATACAATTTGATCTTCTTTAGGGAAAAAGAGCACTTCAAGAACTCGATCATGAATGATATTTTTGATAAAGTGCATTTATATCTCAATGTTCTTTTTGCACTAATTTTTAGTTGTATATTTGGTGAGCTTGATGAGACTTTGATTGTCGTGCCAAAGGTTGGTCAGGCAATGCTGATGGAATCCAAACTCTAAAAGGATATGATGAAGCCACAAGGCTTCTTAACTCACATTAACCACTGTTTAGTACTCTGCTTCTATTGAAGAAATATAAATAACATATTGTTTCTTACAATCCCAAGTGATAGGTTTTGAAACAAGGATTAGAACATAACTTGCAATATATTTTTGATAATCTGGTTCACCAACCCAATTCTAATTAGTGAAACTAACAAACAAAGGAGATCCCCCCTAACTATATTGTATCCCAAACTGAAATGTGTCTTGGATATACCAAAGTATCATTTTCGCTACTTTCCAATGGATTTCATGGGGTGTTTTCATATACCATGAAAAAACAAAAACATCAAGGGAAATATTAGGATGGGTATGAGTAAAATATAAGAGGCTACCAATTATCTGATAGTATAAAGTGGCATCGACTTTGGGAGTAGTACATGTGACAACAATATTGACTCCAGACTGGAAGGGAGAAGGGTATGGTTTACACTATTCCATATGAAAGAGGTGAAGAAGGTCACATGCATACTTATACCGGGAAAGGGAAATTAATTCTTTAGTTTGCAATGCTTGAAAAACAAGGAAATCATGCAAATAGCTAAAGTCTGTCATTTCAAATTTATTTTTAAGGCTAGATTTCACGTGGGTTAAAAGTTTAGGGTTACTATGAGTGAGGATAAGGTCATCAACATAAAGAAAAAGTATTGTGATATGGATTTCTACTTTCTTGGTATAAACATTGGGGTCAGAATGACATCTATAAAAACCAGTGTCAAGAAGAAAGCTATCCATTTTAGCATACCAAGCTCGAGGATCTTGCTTAAGACCATAGAGATATTCCTTAAGGTGACATACAAGGTTGGAGTCATTCTGGATGTATCCAAAAGGTTTTTCCACGCACATGTATTCTTGAAAATCCCCATGCAAGAAGGCAGATTTAACATCCATATCATGGATGTCCCATTTATGTGAGGCAACAAGGGCTAGAACAAAGTCGATGTAATTCATCTTGGCAATAGGAGAAAATTTTTAATTGTAGTCAATGCCTTCAACTTGAGAAAATCCTTTAGCAACTAACTGAGCCTTATGTATTTCAAGACTTCCATCGGATTCATACTTAGTTCTATACACCCATTTACATCTGGAAAGTTTTCTTCCTTTTGGAATAGGTACAAGGTCCCAAGTATTGTTGGCCATTAAGGAACAATATTCTTCATTCGATGCCGTGTCCTAATCTATATGTCCATAAGCTTATGCAACTGTGTCTAGATCATGAGTATCTAAAACTTGAGCCAAAAGAGAGGACTCTCATTGGAACTACGAATGTGTATGACACCGATATGTAGGATCACTGGTAGGATCACCAATTGCTTCTTGTGTTGGACATACCCATTTGAGAAGTGTTGGTGCTAGTGCAGGGTCATGTTCAATGGATTCATCTGGAGGAAGTTGATAAGGCGGAGGTGGATTTTCATCCTCACTATCATAATCTAAAGAAGAAAATAGAATAGGACCAAAATATGAAACAAATGAGGAAGATGGATCACATGTCGAAGATGGCACAAATGCTGAATCAGGCTCGTAGGCCAAGATTTTTTCATCAATTTTTCATCTCTTCTAATAATTATTTCATTGAAATGATGTTGAATAAGTATATAATACTTGACATCTTTAGAATATACAACAACAATTCACTTCTCACTTTTAGGTTGTAACATTTTCCTTTTCTCATCAGGAATGTAAGCCCATGCTTCACTACCAAATACATGAAAGTGACTTACATCTGACTTAATTTTATTCCATGCCTCTTTCGGTGTTATATTTTTTAAATCCTTTGTGGGAGTGTGATTTACTATGTAATTGACACAATTGATGGCTTCCTCCCAATAATGAAGACATATTCCTTTAGATTGGACCATACAATTAGCCATTTCCTTTAATATACAATTCTTTCTCTCAACAACACCATTTTGTTGTGATATATATGGAACAATATGTTGCATTTGAATGCATTGTGCAATGCAGTAGGTTGTAAATTTGTTGTTCACATATTCGTTGCCATTATTTGTTCTTAACCTTTGTAGTTGATGTCCAAATTGATTTTCTACAAGGGCCCTGTAGGCCAAAAACATGTAAAAAAATTCACTCTTAAGTTTTAAGAAGAAAAACCAAGAGCTTTTGGACAAGTGCAACCAAATAAATAAGGAGAAGAAAATGGACTACACACATCATTTTCAACAAGTTGCAAAGGGGCTGAGGCATGCCAAAAGACATGTTTTTCAAAACTATCTTGATATGTTTGCGAGAACACAACCAACACAAACACCATCTCTGCAAGAAACAAGATGAAGACCAATCACCATATTTTGATTACATAGTTGCTACAAAGAGTGTTAATTTAGATGAACAAACCACTCATAGCAAAGTTTTCTCAAGTCATCGCTATGAGAAAAAAAATCCGATGGAAAAGATGATGACCCAAAGTTGTCAAATTTGTATAACATGGTAATATCATCAACAATTCTAGTTGCCAGGACATGCTTATTATATTTTAAATCCTTGATTACAACTTGATGGGGTGAAAAGTCTACGGTTTTACGTTCACTTGAATAAGTGATCTGACTTACTAATAGAAGGTTGCAAGAAAGACTTGGAACACATCATACATCATTTAAATGACCATTATCTACCTGATCTATTCCACACCATACAACAATAAGAGATAGATCATCACTAACATATATTTGTTTGGTGTTACATTCATTAAGAGAAAAAAATGGCTTTATCCTTATCCATATGAGAATATGCTCCATAATCAATAAGTCACTCATTAGAATAAGGAGTAGATGTTGAATTGAAGGAAAACACATAAGTAGAAAGTGCATGTCCATGAGAAGAAGAATTAGAATTAGAAGAATCAAAATTGATGTTGTGTTTATTCATTACTTCTTCTAAGGATTCCATCTTTTTAAAACTTTTAGACTCTGGATGCTAGTCTCACCCACAAAAATTGCAATGCATGTTAGTCTTCTTACTTTTTGACTTTGGTACTTTGTCACCTTTGGGAGTAATATATGATTGAGAAGGTTTGGGACCCTTATTTTTCTTGTTTTTGCGAGGATGTTTCTTATTTGGATTCTTGGTTTTATATTTTTGCATGGCCACTAAGGATTTGTTAGATGTACCTATAGTATTGATCATTCCAAGTTGTAAGAGCTTATCTTGATCTCTAATCATAGAATAAAAAAACACTCAAGAGTGGGAGCTTGGTAAGAACCCCATAGAGCTTCTTTGGTGGAATAAAAGGTAGATATAAAGACATAATATGTACTACCAAGCTTAACAATAATAACATATATGCATGAGTCATTCCTTAGATCTATTTTACAGTGTTTAAGTAAAAGTCTAAGCGTTTTGAACTTATATAAATAATATTCAATGCAAGGGAAATCATTGGGACTTAAATTCATTAATTGGTTTTCAATATGGTGGGATCAAATCACATTCTATTTACCAAATACAACTTCTAGCTTAACCCAGACTTCTTTTGGGTCATAAATTCCTTGAAGGTGAAACTGTAAATCATGAGAGATGGATATTCTGATTAGTCCACATCCTTCATCATTCTTATTATTCCATTTGGATTTATTTTTAGCATAAATGAGGACTTTTTCTTTTCCCAAGGTAATCCAATGCGATCCTTTACTTCTTAGTGCATCCTCCATATGAAATTTCAATGAGAAGTAGCTGGTACTGGTAAGAAAAATATCACTTAGAGTATCCATATTAAAATGTGTAGGTAATATGGATTCAAAAGATGAAAGTGATTTTCCAAATGGAAAGATCTTTAAAAAATAGGCCGTTTAAAAAGAATGGCATTGAAAATGAATTTCGGATATGAAAGTTATGTCGTTTTAAAAAAATACATAAACGATAACCAAAGTGCCACGTTGTAGGTAGACGCTGGCCCACATGGTGATGGATGCACAATGAGGTGGATGAGTAAAAATAATTCCCCTCGTTCTAACTTTTCCTATAAACTCACTTTTACAAATAATTTACTTGTGAAGTGACCCTAGAATAAGTGAAAACCACTTTTACAATGAAGTTACTTTATAAATTAAAGTTGCATGCAAAAAATAACTTTAAAAAACAATATTAAAGTTACTTTATAGTTATTCACTTTTATAATTTAAGCAAAATGCGCTTTACAATAAAATTATGAAAAAAACTCAAGATTGTATGAACGTTTTCAAAAAGTAACTTAAAAAAAAGAGACTTGAACTCAATACCTATTATTAAATAAAACAACTTTCAACCAAGTGAGCTAATGCAAAATATATATAAAATTTCATGAAAGAGGAGGGGGTATTTTTTTAACCTTGAAGTGCGTACTTACCCAAAAAAACCCTTGTTTTTTCCTGCAAACAAAACTTCAAGAAGGTCGCACACAAAAACAAATGAAATTTCAATTTTTTTTCCTGAATCTCAACCATAATGAGGTTAGATTTTAGTTAGATTACCTGGGAAATGCAAGTTTCTCTTTGTTTCTGATTTGCTGAGCTCACACAAAGTGTAGAGAAAGGAGCATATGCAGAAAATAAAACACTTTCCGCTCTATTTTTTATTTGTCGACATTGCATAGAGAACACAACAAAGAGATCCATAGACCGAAAGAGTAGAAAATTGTGAATAAAAACATAAAAAATGAAATATTAAATTTGTAGTTTTTAAGGGTGTATTTATACTTCATACCTTTGCATTTGAAAAAAATCATCGTATCTAGGGAAAAAATAAACATTTTCTAGTGAAATGAGAATCATTTCCAATTGAAAGTAGCACTATGGACACAATGGAATAGTTCACTCAGTCCAAAAATGCTCATAAATAGAAGAACCTAAAAATGCGACGACACAGGTTCACATCTTGATCTACTACAAGAGCGGGTATTTAAATGGGCTTTGATACCATGTTCGACAAAATAGGGTTTTAGCACATAAAATGTACTCGGGAGTTTGAAGCCTCATCATTTTGAAGTCATACTATTACCTTTTCCTTTGATAAGTGTTTCCAAGAGTCCCAGTAAAGATTGATAATCAATGCAAGCACCTGAAGAACACATGCATAAATGCTAAGAGAAAAGGGTTGGGGTTGAGAGGATTGAGAGAGTTGGAGGAACAATTTGGATGTTCATTTGTAAGCTTGAGGGCATGCCATGTATTATTCATCTCTACCATTGAAGATTCATGATAGTTGTATTACCAGATTGTTGAGTTTCTTTGTCTTCCATTTCTTTTGTCATCTTGTTTGAATAAATTGCATATTTTTGAAGATCAAAAGCTTCCTTTGGTTAATGGACCCTTGAGCAACAAAGGATCTTCTGCAAATTTCCTTTTAATCATTGTTTGTTCAAGTACTCTTTCAGTCCATTCTGCAGAGATGATCTTTGTTTGTGGACACTCTTCTTTTTGTCATAATCTCCATTCCTCTACACATCACCATATAACCTTTTGTCTGATATACAACTTAAGTGCCTTCAATCTGCATTATGTTTATGACTCCATGCCCAATGGTGTGACTCACTGATTTTCATTAGCTTGTTGCTCTCTCCCTTTCTCACTTAGTTTTGTTTATCCACTCAAGCATAAAACCTGATTTAATTATTCATATTTAAATGGGTACTGGGCTTACTCTTCTAACAGTCTGAGAGTGACTCCTAGTGCTAACATAGGGTATTCCTACACAGGAACCAGATCAAAAATCATAACACCAATGTTTTTACGTGGTTAAAAACCTTGAAGAAGGAAATAGTCCACGACCCCAACCAACGTGGTCACTTAAGGAAATGTATTAATGTATAAGAAAATATTTCACAAGAGAGTTTCTCACAATCAATCATCAACAAATGAGCCTCCATTCTCTTTAAATAGATATCATAGAAAAATCAGATGTTAAACCATGGATCAATATAGTTGTTAAGATAAAGGAGAATATGAGTTGTCAGATCACTCTATGTATAGAACATACCATGATCGTCGAATTACATAACTACAAATGCATACTAAATAAGCACACTAAGAAACACACTTTTACCTAAAGACATATTAAACTGAGTTAAACTTAACTAACTCTTGTGTCTAAATATCCTAACACTATGAGCTTATAAAAAATAATATATTTTAGTGATATCATTTCATAATGATTTTAATAACACTATATATTATTTAAAACATATTTTTTGCGCTCATCTGTTATTAATATATACTTTATAGATGATTCTATTTATGTCATTATATTCTTATGGTGGAGTTACAAGCGGAATCATATTGTTTATGTTAATAAAGGGAGTTACAATGAATAATGTCAAAGGTTATGGGAGTTGAAGACCCAACCATATAAAATGAAAATCTGAAATTTAATATTTCACCCTTGATTAGTGTATTGGACCCATAAATTAATATTAATTTTATCTTAAATTCTTTTATTCTTATTTTTACATTAATGATTTTGCCCCTTTTATATATTCTAAATCTAAAAGGTTTTTATTGTTTATCTATTTAATTATA
>SNQJ01S0063235.1:41962-52426 GCA_010110895.2 Picea sitchensis
ATATTATTTAAAACATATTTTTTGCGCTCATCTGTTATTAATATATACTTTATAGATGATTCTATTTATGTCATTATATTCTTATGGTGGAGTTACAAGCGGAATCATATTGTTTATGTTAATAAAGGGAGTTACAATGAATAATGTCAAAGGTTATGGGAGTTGAAGACCCAACAATATAAAATGAAAATCTGAAATTTAATATTTTATGTCATTATATTCTTATGGTGGAGTTACAAGCGGAATCATATTGTTTATGTTAATAAAGGGAGTTACAATGAATAATGTCAAAGGTTATGGGAGTTGAAGACCCAACCATATAAAATGAAAATCTGAAATTTAATATTTCACCTATGTCATTATATTCTTATGGTGGAGTTACAAGCGGAATCATATTGTTTATGTTAATAAAGGGAGTTACAATGAATAATGTCAAAGGTTATGGGAGTTGAAGACCCACCCATATAAAATGAAAATCTGAAATTTAATATTTCACCCTTGATTAGTGTATTGGACCCATAAATTAATATTAATTTTATCTTAAATTCTTTTATTCTTATTTTTACATTAATGATTTTGCCCCTTTTATATATTCTAAATCTAAAAGGTTTTTATTGTTTATCTATTTAATTATATTGGATTTCCAATTTCTAATTGTTTTCCAAACTCTTTAAAAGAGGGGCAAATGGAGAACACCAAATAGGAGATGATAATGAGGTGTACCGAAACTCTATTGAGTAATGTTTAAATTTTATTTAAACCTTATCTATGTCTCAATATTGATATGAATACTCTGTACATTTTTTTTCTTTTAGTGAAATAATTTTTTCCTATTAAGATTAATTAATTATCTTTTATATATTTTTATTTATTTTAAAGAATATATACATTATTTAAGTCAATATTTACAGATTATCATTTAAAAAATATATACATTATTTAAGTCAATATTTACAGATTATCATTTGAATGATAAATATGTTAACTTCCATGGATTAAGATCACTTGCTCTATAATTTATTTTCATCCTCTCTTGGATTCTAGACTTTGTTTTTATGGTTTTGAAAACATTGAAAACAAGTGACTATGATGGGTCCATTCATTTATCTTTGAGATTTTATGTATCAAAATCTTGACTCATTGTTGGTTGTATCTTTGATTACATCATTTTATATAAGAGGAAAATAATGGTTGTATCTTTGATTTGATTACATCATTTTATATAAGAGAAAAATAATAAAGAGATTTTGATTTTTTTGGGTTTATATTTAATTATTATTTATATATATTTTTTGTTTGTTAGAAATTTCCATCACTTGCGAAGTTAGAATTTCAATTATTGGCTAAGAAACCAGAACCCGGAACCCAGAGACATTTAAGTTGTCAAAATCATATAGAGATCGCACCTGGTCTGGGCCGCACCAACTATTAACATGGTTGGATTTTTTGGTGTCTCCTCTTGACTAAACACACCACAAGGCTATTGAACTCAGGTAGCCTAGCAAATGAAACCCACACCTTAACCAGATGTGCTAGTAAAATTTCACTGTTATTCTTATACTTTTATTCCTTCACATTTTCAAAATTTAAAAATATAATACAAAATGATATATATAAAATTTGTATTCATATTTATATTTTTGTTTTATTTATTATATAAGTTATTGTATGACTAATTTTTTTGCTTTAACAACAATTATAAAAATCAAAATATAGAGGAAAAAAACTTTCTTTTATTTTCATTAAATTAAGATAAAATCCATTTTTAATCCCTCTTTAATGAAAACTTGGGATAATGCTCATTGCTAGGAATTTTCATGATTTGAGACAATCAAGAATTATAAATACTTGGTTCGATTCCACCCTATCCTTCCACTTATCCTTTTTTTGAAATTGATATGATTTCAAACAATCAAGAAAAATAAATACTTCCATTCATGGATAATTTTAAGGATGGAAATTTATTTCAAAATGTAGAAATCTTGGCGAATCTTAATGGTCCTTAATATGCAAAATACACAAATTTTGGCGATATTTTTGTAAAAATATTCAAATTTCTAAATATTTTATATAGTCCATATAAACTTTTGGCGATTTTTAAGGTAAAATAATTTTATCCTATAGAATTTGGGCGAATCATTTTTAGAAAAAAATGGAAATTGGTGAGGAAAATGGAAATTTACTAAATGTGTCATGAAAAAAACAATAAGAACCCTAAGGTTGACTAGACATGAAACTGATAGAGCACACCCCTAGCAAATCTTAGTCAATAACAAGCAATCAATGGATAAAATGGGGCTTCCGAAAACCAAACCTCTGGGGGATATCAAGTCCCCAAAACATTATCTAGTGAAGGTGTGAAGAATAGTTACAGTAACCTTGATGCAACAACCCTGACTGGTGCAAGTACCTTCGTGGAGACAAGCACCCTCCGGGGGACAATTATTTTTAGGTTCGACATCTATCCTAGGTACCGCAAGTACTTCCCACTTGCAGTCATCTTTGTATGTACATAGGAAAAATCCACTAATGTAACCACCTCACAAAAGAATGGTTGGGGGGACATTTGCAAGTCTAACCACACACATGGGAAGGGTAACAAAGTTTTAAGCTTCGAGAAGTGTTGCCTCCCAGAGAGGTGTGGGTACTTTCGAAACCCTTGTTATCATATTAGTTCAAGTAGTTCAACAAACACCAAGACAAGTAGAGAGGGGTATCCCTCCACTTACCCCATTGTGAAATACTACTACTTAAATCCTATGTTAGAGGAGCTTCTCGAATCACTTGTTGCAACGATGGATTTTACACTCTTTAATGACTCTATGTTTCGTTTAGTGGCCTTGGATAGTTAACTATTCAATCCTATTCCAAGGCCCTAAGCCTATCTAATGTTAGTTTTCTAACAAAGAAAAGATTCTAGTTGATTTTAAGTTATGAAATATTTTCTTATGGTTGTTGATTAAGTCAAGGGAATATGAATGAAACTTTAGTGGTGTTGTGACTCTTGACCCAACCAAAGAAATGCAATAATGTCAGTGCAAATCTTTCAATTCAATGAATTATAGCTATGAGAGGGAAATAGGCCTTTTTCTTTGCAATTTTGACAATGCAACCTCAAAATTACCAAGCAACAATCAAAGACAAATCACAACCAAAATGAGATCTCTAAACCAAATGCTACAATGCACTTTGTCTTCAATGCTCGAATGATTTGTGCATGATTTATTTTTATTTTTATTTTTAAATAAGATAGCAATCACTCAAACCAAATGAGATTATCAATCACTCCAAAAGATAATGTCAGACCCCTAAATTCACAAGTAAAATTCCAATGCAATCCTGAAAATAGGTCCTCAAATGCTCCAAAAGGGATGATTGCAAAATTCAATTTTTATTTTTATTTTTTTATACCATGCGAAGAATAATGAAAACTTCCTACCAAAACTAATTTCTAAAGGTTCTCTTTCCCAATAATAGGTACCCTAGGCTTCACATGAAAAAACCCGGAATTTTTTTCATGAAAAACAATATTTTTTGCACCCTATAGGCCTTTTATGTGGACTCTACAAGGGAGGTCACATGTTTCCTTCACTAGAATAGCGACATCGTCGTAGGTTGACAATATTATAACTAGAGATAACAGTAGTGGAACTTATGAAAATTGAAAAAAAATTGCACGGTCGTGAGTTTTCAATGGGGGAAACACAACCATGGAGGGGAAGGAAGCACAATGAAAACTCATGATAGAACTCAGTAAGATGAAATGAAATCACCCCCAAAAAAACCTCAAATTCACTTCACACTCACAAAAGAAAATGAGAGGAACACTCAACACCTCAAAACCAATTGGAAACACAAGCAACAATCAAGAGGCTCAAACAGAGAGAGGATCCAGAGACACAAATCAAATACAGATTCCTCACATTAGATACATCTAGATCCGACCAAGAAAAGTTTGAAAATTTTGAAAATTTTAAATCCTACATGGGGTGTTGCGGGTCATATAGCATGCAACATGCGAACATCTGTAGGGTTTCACTGGTCAATAGTACTGCAACTAGTGACACTGTCACTCCATATCTAACAATAGACAAGCAACACACCACAAAATTTTTGAAAAAATACTTGGATCTGTCCTAGAGCAGTCATATATTAGAGATCGCCTCTTAGAGAGGGTGATGGGGAAGAGGATAAGCTGCCAACAAAATTCAATACACTAGAGAGTAAAATAAAAAATCAGCTAAAGAATAAAATGGGTTCGATCCCTTGCGTAGTCACATTTATGTTAACAAAGAATTCCCTCCCTTGGAAAGGAGAGTTCTCCCCCAGATCATCCCTTGATCCGAGACAGATAGCAATAGACCACAATATTAAATTTCATAGATATATGGTATTCAATTTTTCTTTATGCTATGAAATAAAGAGAAGTACACGAATTCGACGGTTGTCCTTATGTGTCCGTCAGATGCAACTCTCGAGATCCCACTTTGATTCCTACAATCTTCTTCCTGCACACAAGCAACAAACAAGTACCAATTGATGAATCCTTTTAAGTGTTAAATAAACTTAAATAAATTTAGATCTATTTTATCTTACTTAAGTAAATAATGAAAACACCAACATGTAATTGAATGGAAAAAACATGGAAGGGAAAAAGCAATACCGATCTATATTAAAAAATCATAACCTTACAACAATGGTTTGATTACCTTGATTCCAAAGTTGTGGTTCTCTGTCTCTTCATTTTAGCTCTTTCTTTTGCTCTCACTCTCTTGGAATTCCAGCAACATAGATTTACTCTCAATTCTTTCTCCTTCTTCCCTTGGCCAAGCCTCTTTCTATATATATTAGTGAAAAAGGTTTAGGGCGAGTCTTCTAGGTGTCTCAACTCATGCTCATCTCATGAATAATTATGATTGAGTTTATGAGGCTTCTCGACGAGATTACAACTCACCCCTTTGCCAATTTCCTCAAGCATGTCAAATACTAGTTTTCTGACGGTGTCACGGGTCATAAGTAGCTTATCTAATGACTATTCGTGGGTTTTCCTTGAGATGAATAGCAACTAGTCATGTGTTGTTAGTGATATGACTAGAGACAACCCTCAAAATTGGCCAACTGCAAGGGAAAAAGACGTGGTTCATCTTGACATTTTGGATGGGTTCTCTATGTTCCCCTAAGGTGGAAAATATAGCTATAACAATGTATTGAAGATGATATTTTGGCACGGGAGTGAGTGTCCTCCCCCTTGTGGTGATGGTCAAAGGAAAAAATGCTTGGCCCATGTAGAGAGAGAAATAGAACAAGGATCTCTATGCACTTTGATGCCAATTTAGATGAATATTCCTACATAGCTCAAACAATCCATTTGTATTTCATCAATTATCATAATCCTATTTAAATCCCTACTCCAACACCTAGGTACTTTGTTATCTAGTTATTTCCTTGTTATAAGTCAAATTAACAGCTCACAAAACAACATACACTTGCTGGAATATTCAAGTCAAATAAATATAGCATAAGCAATACCATAAACCAAAATCTCATACACAATACAAAAAGATATTATGCCCATCAATTAAGCTTATCATTCAAATAAATTCAAAGCTTACAAGAGATCCCTTACTGGGATAATGGTCCAAAAATAAATACAAAAAACTTCAGACAACACTTGCAAACCCTATCAATCTTCTGCACTTCTATACGACCTTGTAATTTCACGCTTCTCGAGATGTACACACCTTTCCTTAAGAAAACTTGCATATACATGCTTGTATCCACTAAAACCTGCATACACACACTCAAAGGATATACAAAAAATCCATTCAGTGTGAACTTGATGCTGTGGCTCCAATTTGGTAAAACCCACTTATGGCTACCTCTGTTCTCTCTTCTCCATGACCTGATCTCTAGATGGAAGTCCTTCTCCACCTATCCAATATCTCCTTGAATCACATTCCTTTGTGATCCAATCCTCCTTAGAAAAATTCCTTTGCTCCTAATATTGATTCCCTTGAGTCACAGTCCTTTGTGACTCAAGCACTTGAGAAAAAGTCCTTCTTTGCTCCAAAGGGAATGGAATAAATCACACTAGAAAAAATCCTTCTTTGCTATCTCTATGTGAAAAGTGACTACTCCTTCACCCTTGCCATGCTTTTATAAGATTGAGTTATGACCTAACCCTAATATCCAAATTGATTGATGGTTGAGGTTACTTCTCACCTAACTTAAGATCAACTACTATTATTTACTTCACTAGTGCTAATTAAAGCATTTATTTAAATAAAATTTAACTCACTAATATAATCAATTTACTTTAATAATTCCTTTAATCGAATTAAAGTCTCATGATAGAAGGATTTGGATGAATTCCACATGTCTAGACACTTAGACCCGTGCGAAAGTACCTATCCTATGAAACAAACATCAACACTCCCTCTTAGCGAAAAAGGTAGTTCTGGAAGAGCCACCTAGAATTGGTTCTCCCTTTGACCCTGGCATAATGTCACGCACATCATCCTAATCACTAGAATCCCTCCAACCCTATTGGTCAACTTCTCCCTAAATACTAAAATTCATGAAATCGATGATGCTACATATAAATTCCATGAAGTTTGGAAACTTTGTCAAAGGCCTGCTCTCCGTCATTATGATCCTAGGAGCCTCCTTCTCTTGAGAATCCATCAATGTCATATCGTACCAACTAGGTCTCTTGATATAATTGGAAGGGGATAACTACATATTCCTCTATGAAGGTTAAATCCACATACTGGAAGTCTGTGAACTCTTCTCATCCTTCGACTGCTCACCCTTCATAGTCTCTCACTCCTCGCCCTCTATCACTAACATCGACCAATTATTCAAGATCTGATTGGATCCTCTTACAAGATTTCCCTTCAAACTATACAACCTACCTCTCTGACCCCAATTCTCACTTCTATGTCAGGGATAGCTCCCTCTGAATGAATGAATACTTGTCCTTTCTAAAATAAGACTGCATAAACCTTGTCATCCGTAACTGAAACTAAGAGCAAGTTCTTCTTCAATTCTGGTACATAAAGCACATCCCAGGCCTTTAACAAACCCCTTGAATCAATTTGAAACATGATAGTTCCCTTTCCCTTCACTACATACATGGCATCATCACCAAGCTACACATGGGTCCCTGAGTCCTTTGTTAGACTGCTGAATAGCTTTCGTGCCTTTGTCATATTTTCTGTCCACTGGGAAACAACTAACTCTTGGAACCTAGAACCTCTGCCACTACTATACAAAACTGTACTTGCAACGTTTCCATACTTGTATGTGCCTATCCTCACTACAACTTGCATACATACAATATTTCCTCTACTGAAACCCTCATATGTATGCACCAATTCCTTATGTATCTCGCATATGTGAAGGCCTTTCTACACTGTAGCCCATGTACACACGCACCTTGAGCGACCTGTTCAATGTGTACAAATATGGAACTCTACTCCAATCTGTTGAAACTTACTATGACTATACCTGTTGTTGTTCTTCTTCCTAGATCTGTCTGTTTCTCACTCCTTCTCCTTTGGATTGATCATATCTCTAGGTGAAATTCATTCTTCACCCTTGCTAAGATCACTTTGAGAAAAAATCATTCTCTGCTCTCTCTATGAGTCACTGAATCTAATAGATCTATTATCCCTTGAGCTGATCTCTAGATGAAAGTCCTTCTTCACCCTTGCCGAGATCCTCTTGAGTCACAGTCCTTCATGGCTCAACCACTCAATGAATTTCAATGATGAAACTACCTCTGTACAACATGTATGATCATGTATGCATTTGTTCCTACTGAAACCCGCACATGTATGCAAATTTACTTACTGAAACCCATGTATGTATGTGACTGTTACCACTGCAACCTGGGTACAACTTCCTACTCCTGCAAAACCAAGTTTTACCTCTATATGACGGTTTCGTAGAAATCCATCCTTCGATTTCTGCCTACTCGTTTATAAATCTTCTAAGATCTCCTGCCGATTTGATCGATTTTCTACAAAAGATAGTGGATATGTGCTTGGTCCTTCAAACACCCACCGTGACACTCCTGATCCAATAGATTTGTTGTTGTAACCCTAGATCTATCTCTTGGTCCCTTAGATCTAATAGATTTTCCATTGTGCAACCTGAGATTGGATCCCTCTTAGAGACAAATCTATGATACCATGTTGAAACCCCTACTTTGACACCTAGGTACTTTGTTATCTAGTGTTTTCCTTGTTGTAAGTCAAATTAACAACATGATGCATTTTATGGAATATTCAACTCAAATAAAGATAACAGAAACAATAATGGAAATCAAAATCTCATACACAATACACAAATATATTATGCCCATCAACTAAGCTTATCATTTGAATAGCTTCAAATCTTACAAGGGCTCCCTTATTGGGATAATGAGACACAGAGAAATACAAAAAACTTTAGACAACATCTGCAAACCCTAGCAGTATCTTGCGCTTCTATACAACCCTGTACTTTCACGCTTCTCTAGATGTATGCACCTTTCCTTAAGCAAACCCATGTATACACTCTTGTCTCCATTAAAACCTGCATACACACACACTCAAAGAATATATGAAAACTACGTACGATGTGACCCTGCTGCTGCGACTCTAATCTATTGAAACCCACTTGCGACTGCCTCTCTTCTCCTTGAACTGATCTCTAGATGGAGGTAATTCTCCACCTATCTAAGATCTCATTGAATCACATTCCTTCATGATCCAATCCTCCTTAGAAAAAATCCCTTTCTCGCAAGATTTATTCCCTTGAGTCACAATCCTTCGTGACTCAAGCACTTGAGAAAAAGTCCTTCTTTCCTCCAAAGTAAATGGAATGAATCCACATGAGCAAAAGTCCTAATTTTCTATCTCTGTGTGAAAAATGACTTCTGCTTCGCCCTTTCCATGCTTTTATAAGATTGATTTATGACCTAACTCTAATATACAAAGTGATTGACGATTGAGATTACTTCTCACCTCATTTGAGATCAACGACAAATATTTAATTCACTAATGCTAATTAAAGCATTTCTTTAAAGAAAACTCATCTCACTAATAAAATCACTTTACTTTAATAATTCATTTAATTAAAGTAAAGTATCAAGGTAGAAGGATTTGGATGACTTCCACACATCTGGACACTTAGACCTATGCGAAAGTACCTATCCGATGCTACAAACATCAACAAATCCTAACCTTTCTTCTTCTATTTCCCATATTCCTCCACATCCACATGTTGTTGAGTTGCTTAATCATTTAAATGAAAACACTGGATGGAAAAATAATAGATCTATCTCTCTTGTGCTTACTAATGGTTGGAGTAATTTCTTAACCAATTCTCCTTTAATACCATCTACCTAAGATGTTTCTTCTAATAATTCTAATCTTGACCTAAATGATATTTCCCCTTATCGTCTCAATAATTTTGTTATTCCTCCTTATTTTAATGGTATTTTTTCTTTAGTCAATGATGTTGCTAGTCCTCAGGTTAATTCTTCTCACACATTTAATGTTAACAAGGATGAAAATGTCCACACTTTAGCCATTTCTCCTAAACAACCTATTATTTCTTATCATTTCATTAATTTTTCAAACCAAATTTATTAGTTAGTTTTCCACCTACTACCCCTCATTCCAATATGAATTATAGTGTTCCTATGATACATGAGTTTCTAGCCTATCATAGATGTAAAAAGGAAACATCTAATGCTTCAAGATGAGCTTGATATTGAGATAAGTATTTACTTTACTGTTGGGAAGTGGAAAACAATTGTGCATATTTTGATGATATGACTTTATTGTTATTTTTGTACATGGATTTATTATAATAGTTTGTAATAGATGGTGGCACATATGAGAAAAGATTGTACATGATTGATATTTTTTGCAACATATATATATGATATATATAGTTGTGCATTTTGGTAATTATGAGTTTCTATGTGTTAAAAAAAACAAGGTATTACCACACATGATGAACACCTTCATTAACCACTCACACAATTGGATACAAGATCAAGAACTAGTGTTTTTACATGGTCAAAACCCTCAAAGAGGGAAACAATCCACAACCCAGCCAACGTGGCCACTTGAGGTAATATATTAATACAAAAGAAAAATATTTTACAAGAGAGTTTCTCACGATCAATCATCAACTGTCAAACAATTGGCTTAGGTAGATGGACAATTGGTATGGATTTTTGGTTGTCATTGATGTCAACCATTGGAGATTGATATTTTAGATTTATGTCAACCCTTAGTGATTGATGTCAACCCTTGGAGAAAGTCCGATAGCGAATTCCGGTAGCAAAAAGGTTTGGGTAATGGACCCAAGGTTATTTCATGTATAATGGTATGATTTTTAATATATTTGAAGGTAATACTATTCTAGATGGATATTACATATCATTCCATTTATGGTGGTATGTGG
>SNQJ01S0063235.1:52436-63247 GCA_010110895.2 Picea sitchensis
GGTTTAAGAGATTTTAGAAGGTAAATAATAAAGTGAAGTTATGAGTGTACTATAAGTCAAAGTGAATACAAAATAAATTATTTAAATAATAAAGTTAATGGAGAAATTAGAAGTGGGTTAAGATGGTTGAAAGGTAACCACTTGAGGAAGCTACATGAAAGTATAAATAAGAGGCAAGGTTATCTCATTTTAATCACACTTGAGCATATTGAATATCTACATGTGACTAAGGTAACCAAAGGATATCTAATCCAAATTTCAGAGGGAAGGTGAAGAAAAGAAGGCCAAAATTCAAGGGAGGATAAATTCTTTTGATGATGCTTTCTAAGGTATGTTATTTACAGGTCATCTCACCATTTCCACAATAAATTATTTTCTAGAATGATTTAGACCATGAAATTGGGAAGCCATTGAGGAAACATATCCAAGTAGTTGTGGTACAAATTTCAGCTTGTGGGTCGTTGTATTTTTGGAGTTACACGCCGTGGAAAATAGGGTTTGTGGCTAGTCCTGAAACTAGTCTAAAACAAGTGTTTTGGGTAAAAATGTCATAACTTCTTCATAACAGATCCAAATTCAGTAAGACAAAATGTGTTTGTTAGAGTACAATCTTTAGTATTCTATGTACAATTTTCATATCCATACAACAAATATTCTGTGCGGGGAATGCTCTACAAGTTCGCTCTCTAGAATAAGCCAAAATTCAACAAGGTATGCCATTTTTTCTATAACTCCTTTTCTGAGAGGTTCCAAGTAGTGACACCTGGAGGAATTGCATAAAACACTCTGAAGAACATTGTGTACTATTTTCAGATCTTTATTCATTACAAGTACTTGGTTATGATTATTTCAAGTTAAGGTTGTTGACTAATCCAAAACTAGTCATGTGAGACTAAAGTAAAGTTTGATGAAAATCTCAGTCTCTTGTTGTTAAATTTAAGGAAGGTTTGCAGGTATGTGATCATATACACTAGGTATATTACAGAGTTACAAATCAGATTTGGATGATGAAATTGATGAGGGCTCTTGGTTGAGGTACATGTTGGGTACATGGTTGAGACAAGTAGTTGATGAGTTGGCACTGAGGTGTATAGTTGATGATGTTGGTGCATCTTGATGAGTCATAGTTGATGAGTAGTTGATACATGATTGGTACATACTTGGTACATTGTTGGAGGCACTTGTTAGTAGTATTGTTGACACATGGTTTATGGATGATGTACATATTTGAGAGTTGTCTTGGTGATTTATCTTGGTGAGTAGATCTGATTTGGTTGATAAGATTGTTGAGACATGTTGTTGTGATAAGTTGCTTGGACAAGTTGTTGTGACATGTTATTTGTACAGGTTTGGTGCATGGTTGATGCACTTGTTCATGGTACAGGTTGAGGTACATGTTGGTGCATGGTTGATGCACTTGTTTATGGTACATGTTGATTATAGGTTGTTTGGTACATGTTGGTTCATGGTTGATGCACTTGTTTATGGTACACGTTGATTACAAGTTGAGGTACAGGTTGGTGCATGGTTGATGCATGGTTCATGTTATTGGTATAGGTTGTTTGGTGCAGGTTGATTGGTACAGGTTTATAACAATATATATCACAGTGATAGTGTGACCATGTTTCCATCATTCTACTTCTACGTCAAGGTGGTTGGACGGAGAAATGACAGGTGGTTGTAGCCACTTTCCGATTGTAGTTGGAGAACATAGCGGGTTGTAGCCTCCTTCTGGTTGTAGCCAAAAAATTGGGGAGTTGGAGCTTCCCTCAGGTTGTAGCCTGAGAAACTAGGGGGTTGGAGCCTCCTTCCAGTTGCAGTTGGAAAACAAAGGAAGTTGGTGCTTTCAATGAATATAATTCTTAAATACATATAAGAAAAAACATTCCGTGGTTTTCTCCCGCTTTGGGTTTCCACGTAAAAAACTGGTGTACTGTGTGTTTGTGTGATTGCTCATTTGTTCATTGTTTATTTACTCTGCAACTATTGGATGATAATTCTACATTGATATAACACTTTCATTTTATGGTGAAAAAGGATTAAATTGCTATATTACTAGTTCTCCCCCCCTCTCAATAATCCAACATCAACAAATGACCCTCCATGCTCTTTAAATAGATATTGTGGACCAATCAGATGCTAAGCCACAAATCAATATAGCCATTAATATCGAGGAGAATATGAGTTGTCGAATCACTCTATGTCTAGAACATATCGTGACCATCAAATTACATAACTACAAATGCATATTAAAGAAACACACGTTTACCTAAATACAAATTAGACCAAGTTGATCTTAACTACCTCCTAAGTGTCTAAATATACTAACATCCCCCCTTAAGAACAAATTGGGATATGGTCGAAGAATTTACAAAGGTGACACAACATGAGAAGGAAGGAGGTATTAGAGCCTATCCCCCCTTAATGAAAACTTCCTTAAACCCTAACATAGATCAAATTTTAGAAAACTTCACTTCTGTAAGAGACTTTGTGAAAATGTCTACAACTTGATCTTCTGTAGAGAAAAAGAGCACTTCAAGAACTTGATCATGAATGAGATTTTTGATGAAGTGCATTTGTAGCTCAATGTGTTTGTTGCGCTTATTTTGAGTTGGATATTTGGTGATCTTGATGACACTTTGATTTTTTCACCAAAGGTTGGTTGGACAATGTTGATGAAATCCAAACTCTAAAAGGATCTGTCGAAGCCACAATGCTTCTTAACTCACATTAACCACTGTTTAGTACTATGCTTCTACCGAAGAAAGATAAATAACATGTTGTTTCTTACAATCCCAAGTGATAGGTTTCGAACCAAGGATGAAAATATAACTTGCAATAGACTTTTGATCATCAGGGTCGCCGACCCAATTCAAATTATTGAAACCAACCAACAAAGGAGTCCCCCCCTAACTGTATTGTATCCCAAACTGAAATGTAACTTGGATATACCAAAGTATCCTTTTCGGTAATTTCCAATGGATTTCATGGGGTGTTTTCATATACCAGGAAAAAGAACAACACCAAATGAAATATTAGGATGGGTATGAGTAAAATATAAGAGGCTACCAATTAACTGACAATACAAAGTGGCATCGAATTTGGGAGTAGTATAGGTGGCAACAAGTTTGACTCCAGATTGAAAATGAGAAGGGGATGGCTTACAATATTCCACGTGAAAGCGGTGAAGAAGGTCACATGCATACTTATATCGGGAATGCCAAATTCATTTCTTAGTTTGCAATACTTGAAAAACAAGGAAATAATGCAAATAGAAAAAGTCTGTCATTTCACATTTCTTTTTAAGGCTAAATTTCACATGGGTTAAAAGTTTAGGGTTACTACGAGTGAGGATAAGTTCATTAACATAAAGAAAAAGTATTTTGAAATGGATTTCTTCTTTCTTGGTATAAACATTGGGGTTAGAATCACATCTATAAAAACTAGGGTCAAGAAAAAAACTATCCATTTTAGCATACCAAGCCCAAGGATATTGCTTAAGACCATAGAGATATTTCTTAAGGTGACATACAAGGTTGGAGTCATTCTGAATGTATCCATAAGGTTGTTCCATGTACATTTATTCTTGCAAATCCCCATGCAAGAAGTCGTATTTAACATCCCTCTCATGGACCTCCAATTTATGTGCGGCAACAAGGGCTAGAACAAAGTGGATGGAATTCGTTTTGGCAATAGGGGAAAAAATTTCATTGTAGTCAATTCCTTCAACTTGAGAAAATCCTTTAGAAACTTACTGAGCCTAATGTATTTCAACACTTCCATCTGATGCATACTTAGTTATATACACCCATTTACATCTGGAAAGTTTTCTTCCTTTTTTAATAGGTACAAGATTCCAAGTATTGTTGGTCATTAAGGAACAATATTCTTCATTCATTACCGTGTCCTAATATAGATGGCCATAATCTTATGCAATTGTGTCTAGATCACGAGTCTATAAATCTTGAGCCAAAAGAGAGGACTCTCATTGGAGCTGTGAATGTGTATGACACCAATATGTAGGATCAATGACAATATCACCAATTGCTTCTCATGTTGAATGAACCCATTTGAGAAGCGTTGATGCTAGTGTAGGTTCATGTTCAATGGATTCATCTGGATGAAGGTGATAAGGCAGAGGTGGATTTTCATCCTCACTATCATCATCTAAAAAAGAAACTAGAATATGAGAAAAATATGGCACAAATGAGGAAGATGGCTCACAGGTCGAAGATGGCACAAATGTTGAATCAGGCTCGTAGGCCAAGAGATTTTCATCAAATTTAACATCTCTTCTAATACTTGTTTCATTGAAATGAGGTTGGATAAGTCTATAATCTTTGACATCTTTAGAATATCCAACAAAAATTGACTTCTCACTTTTAGGTTGTAATGCTTTCCTTTTCTCATCAGGAATGTAATCCCATGCTCCACTACCAAATAAATGAAAGTGGCTTACATCTGACTTAATTTTATTCCATGCCTCTTTTGGTGTGATATTTTTTAAATCCTTTGTGGGAGTGTGATTTACTATGTAATTGATGCAATTGATGGCTTCTGCCCAACAATGAAGACTTATTCCTTTAGATTGGACCATACAATTAACCATTTCCTTTAATATACGATTCTTTCTCTCAACAACGCCATTTTGATGTGGTGTATATGGAACAATATGTTGCATTTGAATGCGTTGTGTAGTGCAGTAGGTTGTAAACTTGTTGTTCACACATTTTTCACCATTATCTGTTCTTAACCTTTGTATTTGATGTCCAAATTGATTTTCTACAAGGGCCTTGTAGGCCAAAACAATGTAAAAAACTTCACGCTTAAGTTTTAAGAAGAAAAATCAAGTGCGTTAGGACAAGTGCACCCAGAGAAAGAAGGAGAAGAAAATGGACCACACAAATCATTGCCAACAAGTTGCAAAGAGGATGAGGAATGTCAAGAGGCATGTTTGTCAAAAATATCCTGATATGTTTACGAGAACACAACCGACACAAACACCATCTCTGCAAGAAACAAGAGGAAGACCAATCACCATATTTTGATTACATAGTAAGCTGCAATGAGAGATAGTTTAGATGAACAAATCACTCATGCCAAAGTTTTCTCAAGTCATCGCTTTGAGAAAAAAAAAATTGATGGAAAAGATGATGACCCAAAGTTGTCAAATTCGTACAACATGGTAATATCATCAACAATTCTAGTTGCTAGGACATGCTTAGTATATTTTAAATCCTTGATTACAACTTGGTGAGGTGAAAACTCTACGGTTTTACCTTCACTTGATTGAGTGATCTGATTTACTGATATAAGGTCTCAAGAAAGACTTGGAACACATAATACATCATTGAAATGACCATTATTTACCTGATCTATTCCACACCCTACAACACTAAGAGATATGTCATCACCAACAAATATTTGTTTGGTGTTACATTCATTAAGAGAAAAAAAATTGGCTTTATCCTTAGCTATATGAGATTATGCTCCATAATCAATAAGCCACTCACTAGAATAAGGAGTAGATGTTGCATTGAAGGATAAAACATAAGTAGAAAGTGCATGTCCATGACAAGAAGAATTAGAATTAGAAGAATCAAAATTGATGTTGTGCTTCTTCATTACTTCTTCTAAGGCTTCCATATTTTAAAAACATTTAGACTCTAGATAACAATCTTTCCCACAAAAATTGCAATGCATGTCAGTCTTCTTACTTTTTGATTTTGGTCCTTTGTCACCTTTGAGAGTAGAAGATGGTTGAGAAGGTTTGGGACCCTTGTTTTTCTTGTTGTTGTGAGGATGTTTCTTCTTTGGATGCTTTGTTTTATCTTTTTGCATGACCACTAAGGCTTTTTTAGATCTACCTATAGTGTTGATCATTCCAAGTTGCAAGAGCTTATCTTTCTCTCTAATCATAGTATCAAAAAAACACTCAAGAGTGGGAGCTTGGTAAGAACCCCATAGAGATTCTTTGGTAGCATAAAAGGTATATATAAAGACATAATATGTACTACCAATCTTAACATTAATAACATATATGCATGAGTTATCCTTCAGATCTATTTTACATTGTTTAAGTAAAAGTCTAAGCGTTTTGAACTTAGATAAATAATATTCAATGCAATGGAAATCACTAGGGCTTAAAGTCATTAACTGATTTTCAATCTGGTGGGATCGAATCACATTGCATTTACCAAATACAACTTCTAGCTTAGCCTAGGATTCGTTTGGGTCATCAATTCCTTGAAGGTGAAACTGTAAATCATGAGAGATGGGTTTTTTGATTAGTCCACATCCTTCATCATTCTTATTATCCCATTTGGATTTCTTTTTGGAATCAATGGGGACTTTTTCTTTTCTCAAGGTAATACTATGCAATCCTTTACTTCTTAGTGCATCCTCCATATGAAATTTCCATGAGAAGTAGTTGGTACTAGTAAGAAAAATATCACTTGGAGTATCCATATTAAAATGCAGGTAATATGGATTCAAAAGTTGAAACTAATTGTCCAAATGGAAAGATCTTTAAAAAATAGGCCATTTAAAAAAATGGCATTGAAAACGTATTTCAGATTCTTTTAAAAACGAAACCAAAGTGCCATGTGGTAGCTAGAAGTTGGCCCACATGGTGATGTATGCACAATGAGGTGGCCGAGTAAAAGTAATTCCTCTCCTAACTTTGCCTATAAACTCACTTTTAGAAATAAGCTACTTTTGAAGTGACCCACTTTTATAGAATAAGTGAAAATCACTTTTACAATGAAGTTACTTTATAAATTAAAGTTGCATGCAAAAAATAACTTAAAACAAATATTAAAGTTATTTTATAGTGATTCACTTTTACAATTTAATCAAAATGTGATTTACAATAAAGTTATGAAAAAACTCAAGATTGTATGAACGTTTTAAAAAAGTAACTTTAAAAAAAAGAGACTTGAACTCAAGGCCTCTTATTAAATAAAACAAGTTTCAACCAAGTGATCTAATGCAAAATATATATCAAATTTGATGAAAGAGGAGGGGGGATTTGTTTTAACCTTGAAGTGCACGCTTACCCAAAAAAGCCAATTTTTTCCCACAAAAAAAACTTCAATAAGGTCGCAAACAAAAACAAACGAAATTTCATTTTTTTTTTCCTGAATCTCAACAATAATGAGGTTAGATCTCAGTTAGATTACCTGAAAAATGCAAGTTTTCTCTTTGTTTTTTATTTGCTGAGCTCACATAAAGTGTAGAGCAAGGAGCATATGTAGAAAATAAAACACTTTCCGCTCTATTTCTGATTTGTTGAGATTGCATAGAGCACACGACAAAGAGATACATAGACCGAAAGAGTAGTAAATTGAGAATAAAAACATAAAAATGAAATATTAGCTTTCTATTTTTTAAGGGTGCATCCATACTTTATACCTTTGGATTTGAAAAAAGTCATAGTATCTTGGGCAAACATAAACATTTTCTAGTGAAATGAAAAGCATTTCCCATTGAAAGTAGCACTATGGACACAATGGAATCGTCTACTCAATCCAAAATTGCATAGAAATATAAGAACCTAGAAATGCGACAATATAGGTTCACATCTTGATCCACAACAAGAGTAGGTCTTTAAATGAGCTTGGATACCATGTTCGACAAAATAGGGTATTCCTACCCAGGAACCAGATCAAAGATCATAACATCGATGTTTTTACGTGGTTAAAACCCTCAAAGAAGGAAATAGTCCACGACCCCAACCAACATGGCCACTTAAGGCAATGCATTGATGCATAAGAAAATATTTTATAAGAGAGTTTCTCAAAATCGATCATCAACAAATGAGCCTCCATGCTATTTAAATAGATATCATAGACCAATCATATGTTAAGCCATGGATCAATTTAGTTGTTAAGATAGAGGAGAATATGAGCCGTCATATCACTCTATGTATAGAACATATCATGATCGTTGGATTACATAACTACAAATGCATACTAAATAAACACACTAAGAAACACACTTTCACCTTAAAAACATATTAGACCAAGTTAAATTTAACTAACTCATAAGTGTCTAAATATCTTAACATTATGAGCTTATAAGCAATAATATATTTTAATGATATCATTTCGTAATGATTTTAATAACACTATATATATTATTTAAAACATATTTGTTGTGCTCATCCGTGATAAATATATACTTTCTAGATGATTCTGTTTATGCCATATTCTTATGGTGGAGTTACTAAGGGAATCATATTGTTTATGTTAAAAAATGGAGTTACAATGAATAATGTCAAAAGTTATGGGAGTTGAAGACGCAACAATATAAAATAAAAATCTAAAATTTAATATTTCATATTGTTTATGTTAAAAAATGGAGTTACAATGAATAATGTCAAAAGTTATGAATAATGTCAAAAGTTATGGGAGTTGAAGACGCAACAATATAAAATAAAAATCTAAAATTTAATATTTCATATTGTTTATGTTAAAAAATGGAGTTACAATGAATAATGTCAAAAGTTATGGGAGTTGAAGACGCAACAATATAAAATAAAAATCTAAAATTTAATATTTCACCCTTGATTAGTGTATTGGATCCATAAATTAATATTAATTTTAGCTTAGATCCTTTTATTCTTATTTTTATATTAATAATTTTTCCCCTTTTATATATTCTACATCTAAAAAGTTTTTATGGTTGGTTTATTTAATTATATTGGATAATTTCCAATTTCTTTGTTTTCCAAACTCTTTAAAAAAGGGCATATGAAGAACACCAAATAGGACATGATAATGAGGTATACCAAAACTCTATTGAGTAATGTTGAAATTTTATTTCAACCTTATCTATTTTTCAATATGAATATTTGATATTTATGATGATATGAATACTTTAATATGAATATTTGACATTGCTTACGATGATACGAATACTCTTTACAAATTAATTTTTTTTCGTGAAAAGATTTTTAGATTAATTATCTTTTGTATATTTTTACTATTTTAAAGAATATATACGTTATTTAAGTCGTCAATATTTACATATGATCATTTGAATGATGAATATGTTTTCTTTGGATTAAGTTCACTTGCTCTTTAGTTTCTTTTCATCCTCTTTTGGATTCTCGATTTTGTTTTTGTGAGGTATTGAAAATATTGACAAAAGTGACTTGCTCTTTAGTTTCTTTTCATTTTTTTGGATTCTCGACCTTGTTTTTGTGTGGTATTGAAAATATCTACAAAAGTGACGATGATAGATCCATCCATTTATCTTTGAGACTTGATGTATCGAAATCTTGATTCATGGTTGGATGTATATATATATATATATATATACATCACTTGTAAAACTAACATTTTAACTATTGATTAAAATACCACAATTTAGGGGTATTTAAGTCATCAAAAAAAATAACACATACCCAATTATATATATATATATAATTGATTTTAAGTTTCTGTGGTGGGAATAGTTTATAAAGTTGTTCGAAAAATCTATATTAGTCATTTTTATTTGTCAATGTTTCAGAATTGCCAACTAGATCCATCGTGAAAACAAGCAGTCAAGTAATATAAATATATGAAGACCGAGATAAGGAACCCTAAAAAACTACAATGTTTACTAAAAACCTAAAAACTATAATATTCACTAAAAACCCTAATAATTAAAATAATAGTTAAAATAATAGTATTAGTAAAATAATATTATTAAGTTTTAAAAAATCATAGTGGTAAAATTCCTTAGTACCTTATTACTCTTGTATTAGTAAAACAATATTATTAGGTTTTTAAAAGTCATAGTACTAAGGTAAAATTCCTTATTATTATTGAAGTTGATTCACTTTTTAAAATCTAATAATAATATTACCTTACTAATACTTTTCTATTATTCTAACTATTAATTTATTTTTTCACTTATTATAATATAGTCATTTATCACACTTAAAAATTTATAATTACCTAATATTTTTAATAATAATATTTAATTAAGTCATAACCTAGTATATATATAGCGTAAGCTTTTGTTTTAATTATATATTTTTCAAATAATTTTTAGGGTTTTAGTAGACATTGTAGTTTTTTAGGTTTTTAGTTGACATTGTAGTTCTCTAAGGCTCCTTATTTCTGCTCTTCACATATTTATACACTTGGTCTTCCTCTTCTACTACTCAACTGCTTGTCTTGACGATGGATCCAGTTGGTGATCCACGTTGACAAATGAAAATGACGATTGTGGATTTTGTGAACAACTCTACAAACTTTGTAATTATTAAGCGCTTTAGATAGAGATAAAAAAAAAATTAAGATATGGCCAACGTGGGCATTGAGTGGAGAGGACCAGATCTCCGCTGCTATTCAGCCCAGAACCCTGATCATCCTATCCTCCAGCAATGTACTCGCAAAGCTGGTTCTGTGGATGCCTCCCCGGATGGGGTGTTAGTGGAGTCCCCGTGGCGAGGGGAGAGACCGGACACGATGCAAAGCAGCACAGAGCCACGTGACCAGCCCGTGCTGCAGTACAGTGCCAACCGGGGGGATTAATGGCGTTTAAATTGGACGTGATGGTCTGCGTAAGGGGCATTAACGCCAACCCTTGTCCCTCCGCACTTTGTATTATGGCTTGGCTTGTGATTTTCGGCATTACACCAGGCTTGCGAACTGAAGGGCTCCCCCCTTCACGAAGAAAGCGCAACCAGGCACGACCTAGCACATTCGCCATTGTCTATCTGCAACTCTGGTTTGTCCCTGGCCAAACCGGCTCTCCTGCATCCATGAAAGAGCGAATTAGAGGTAAGCCAAAGAGGGGCTCCCCTTGGAAGCCCC
>SNQJ01S0063235.1:79996-91205 GCA_010110895.2 Picea sitchensis
GTCCCAATGCACGAGTGATATATATTTTATTGGATTTATGCTTAATCTCTAACCCTTAGGTAGAAGAATAGCATGCATGCGTAGTGTTTTGTCTTGATTGCAGGATTGTCTTTGGAAGGAGCAACGAGAGCAAGCGGATAAAGCGCAACGGAGGATCTACATCAAACGTCGATAGGAAAAGGTTAGTAGGTCTCTTCTATGCTTGTGTGTGAAAAAGGGGTTTGAGTATTGGGGTGATAGGTTAAAAGTGTTTTTTTTGAGGTCGTGATCTGCGTACAAGTTCATCCCTAGCTTGTTAGTCCCTAGGGTATTATTTCCCAACAACACTTAGGATTTAGTTAATATCAACTTAGTCTAATGTGTCACTAGGTTAAAGCGTGTTTCTTTAGTATGCATTTGTAGTTAGGCAATTTGATGGAAACAATATGTTCTCGGCATAGAGTGATCTAGCATTTTATATTTTCCTCGATGTTAATGGCTACATTGATCCATGTCTTAGCACCTGATTGGTCCATGATATCTATTTAAATAGCATGGAGGGTCATTTTCTAATTATCGATTGTGAGAAAATCTCTTGTAACTCTATTATATTTTTTTTCTTTTTCATTAATAAATTGCTCCAAGTGGTTGTGTTGGTTGGGCTAGTGTATGTTTCCCCATAGTGTTTTACCATGTAAAAACATCGGTGTGTTGATCTTGGGTCGTAAAGGTCGGTTCGCCTACTCGGTGTACACCTGCCCTTCCATCCCTTTTTTCGGCTGTGCGCTCCTAGCCTTAATTGGTTGGGTTGTGGTTCCAACACTGTTACTTTGGTGTGACAATCAGAATGCCATCAAGCTCTCCAAAGATCCAGTTCAACATCAACACAAAAAACACATCGAGCTACACATGCACTTCATTAGAAAAATCATTCATGATCGAGTTATTGAAGTGTTATTTTTCCCTACAAAATATCAAGTTGCAAATATTTTCACAAAGTCTCTTATAGAAGCAAAGTTTTCCAAACTTCGATCTATGTTAGGAGTTGAAGAAGTTGTCATTAAGGGGGGATAATATCTAATGCCTCCTTCCTTCTCCTATTGTGTTTCCTTTGTAAATCCTTCAATCCTATCCCAAGTTGTTCTTAAGTGGGGATGTTAGTATATTCAAACACTTAGGATTTAGTTAAGATCAACTTGGTCTAATGTGTTGTTAGGTAAAAGTGTGTTTTATTAGTATGAATTAATATGCATTTGTAATTAGGTAATTCGACGGTTATGATATGTTCCCGACATAGAGTGATCCGACGGTTCATATTCTCCTCGATATTAACGACTACATTGATCTATGACTTAACACTTGAATGGTCTATGATCTCTATTTAAAGAGTATGGAGGGTCATTTGTCGATGATCAATTATGAGAAACTCTCTTGTAAATATCTTGTAATTTTTTTCTTTTGCATTGATAAATTGCTCCAAGTGACCATGTTGGTTGGGGCTATGGATGTTTCCCCACAAGGGGTTTTACCACGTAAAAACATCGATGTGTTTATCTTTGATATGGTTGTGTGAATGGTTACTGAAGGTGTTCGTCCTCTGTTGGAATACCTATGTTGTCGAACACATGATAATTAATCATTGGATGAAAGGTTAAGTCTTTTCTTTCTCTTGGTTATGGCCCTATTACTTAGTTCCCTTTAGGTAACTATAAGATTATTCATTTTTTCTTGGTTTTCAAGAGGACCAATGTAGATTCCAATAGAGATATACAAACTTAAAGAACATTTGTTTCTAAAACTACCTATACTTTGATAGACAACAGGGGTTGACCTAGGATCAACTACCAAGCTTTTGATATGATCTCTAGTTACAATGTCTACATTGTTAGTCAATCATGTGGTTTCAAAATATTAAATTTACGATGATAATTGATATTGCTTCAAGAAGTGAATTCTATAACTTAGTATGGGGGAGATTGTAGCATTCATCTATGCATCACACTTAATTTGGCTTATAAAATTAAATTAAATTGATGTCACATCTGCGTACTCAATAAAAAAGAGTAATAAAACTAATATAGCTTTATTTTAACTTAAGATCTATCAAATGTTGAGAAGGATCAAATCTTTGGAGTTGGAAACTTTCCCTAACTCTTTACACCTTCAAAAAGGTTTGCATCACAAAGAATTCAATGTCTCTTAATGCTTGATTAACCCAAAGTTAAAATGGTTCTAAACTTAAAAATAAACATGATATAACTTTTCAAACTATGACAATCTAAAATGTAACCTAATGCTTTGGAAAATTTAAAGTTCCATCTTCCTTTCTACACTTTACCTACCTCCACCAACACATATTTTGAATTTTAATGGACAAAATATACCAAGAAGCACCTCAAACATGGATTCTTATCATGTAAAAAAGTAGGTTATATGTGATTCTATCCCATGTAGTTTTGGTCAAAACTCCAATAATACAAACAATGTGGGAGGTGAAAGGGAAGAGCAGGACTAACTTGATCCCATGCAGTGTTGGTCAAAACTCTAGTGGTTTAAACAATTTGGGAGGTGAAAGGAAGGATTAAGACTAACTTGTGAAGGCATTGAAAGAGGATGATTGAAGATAGGGAAATCTTTGTAGGATAAACACTTGAGCTTTGTAGAGTAGGAATATCAAAACATATGACACTTGTTAGGGGAAATGTTGTTGCTAGATATAGATATAAATTCGTCTCCAAAACTCATAAAATTTCACATTTGTCAAACCTAAGGGTAGGTACTGCGCATGGATGGATAAAATGATTATAATACAAGTTTCCAATAGGAAATTTAGTGTAATATACTTACCCTCCATTTGAATAGAAATGTATCTAAACGATGTCATATATGAATTTTGATGCTAATTTTTTATTTTTTTTGACAATTAATAGACTAACCTGGAATTTCAATTAGTGAACATACAATACATAGATGAAACAAAGTAACTTTTGACACAACCTACATGACTATCTCTGTATAAACCCACACAAATTGTCACAAATCTAGTTTTTAGGCCTGTTATCTCTCAAAATCTACTCCAGGAAGGGAGGTTCTAACTTTGGCAGGAGAGTCAAGAGTAACCATCAGGGAAGCCACCCACTGTCACTTCAGTGGCCTTGCCCCACACTTCAAGCTAAGGTAAACCTAGGCCTAGGGGGATTCCCTAAATCAACTAAATTCTATAATGATTATGACAAGGGTGAGGAATGAACTCAAGTTGATTTTAATTCACTCATTTAGGAGGGGTGCAATGCTAAGATGTTATTTGAAACCAACTCACAAGGATCTCACACTACTAGTCCAAGATGCCAAAAATTAGACACATTAGAGTAGGAGTAGGAGATAATTGTGGGGAATCAAGGAAATATCCAAGTGTTTTTGGTAAGTTTAGTGAAAGGGTTTAAATGAGATTTGAATTTATTACTTTGTGTGATGTGTGTGTAATGCTCCAAAGAGAATTATCATTCACCAAGTATGTGCTTGAAGTGACCTCATAAACATACAAAATGAAATATCCGGAACAAATATGAGTGTTAAATGAATCAACCCCAAGATATATTTTCTATAATGTTAAGTTATTGCCACAAAATTATGAAATGTAAAGTTAACTCATCATTGTAAGAAAAAATGAACATCAATAAAGAAAGTGCTCAACACTATAAACATAAAATGATCCTAGTGCCAATAATCTAATTATGTTGCCGCTATTATTAAATGTTTGGGACATCAAGATGTAAACGTTTCATAATGACCCTATAATCTCAAAATGTAATGCTCATGACTTCAACCCCAAAATACACCAACCATGAATATTTATGTCAAGTGCTTGTGAGTATAAATTGTTACTCATAAATGGACCAAACCAATCAAGTGGCTATGGTAAAATCAGCTTAGATTGAATTCAATTAGTGCTTAGATAATCATTCATCAATTCATAAGGAACCATAATGGAACTTCTCATCAAATGAAATGCATAAAATAAAAAATTAAATGTGAGTCCTCGAGATAAACTCACAAAATGATTACCAAAAAGAAAGTAAATGCAAGATGAGGACATGGAAATGTTTAATCACTTAAGATACTATGAAGAACAGATTTTAAAACACCATCACATGTATCATCAATCACCGAATTATGCACCTGATAACCATCAAGATTCAATTCTACATAAGTGACCAAAATGTTGATTTAATTTCCAAAATTATTACTTAATTCCCACTTTCAATTAGAGAATGTTGAACTTTAAATGCATAAAATTGAAAGAAAAATCAACATAAATAACCTCAGTATTTATGGAAAGATCATCACATATGATTGTTGTCCTAACTTCAATTTCCTTTTAAAATGCATAAAATTGAAAGAAAAATCAACATAAATAACCTCAGTATTTATGGAAAGATCATCACATATGATTGTTGTCCTAACTTCAATTTCCTTTGAACCAATTGCTTAACAATTTGTATAAAAATAAATGATTAAACAATAATTGCTGAAGTAAAGACATAATGAATAGTAGTGAAATTTAATGCTCAAGAATCTTTAAAAGAAGAGAAAACTAAATTAATGTGTGGTAATAAATTCTAAGAAAAGCCTTGATTAATTGACATCCAAAATTAGGAATTTTAAGTGAAAGCAAGTAAGCATATCAATAAAATCTAATTACTTGGATCTAGTGGGTGTGGAAAGAGAAAAAATAAAACCCCTATTAAATGAAAAAGTTAATGCTTGTGAGACTATAGTGCTAAATACTTGATAAAAGCTTCTACACAAAGCACTAAACCCTAGTCGATTTCATTCAAAGATGAAAACACTTCAAGATTAAAATCGACCCAAGTGTTTGGATATTAATCTAGATAAATGTCACTTGAGCTATGATCTAGTTAATAAATAAACTTTATAAACCTTAGATCATAAGAAAAATAAATTGATGGAAAAATTTAAAAGTGTTTGAGAAATGAGGATGAAGATGCCTTACCATTAGGCATGGAGCCTTGTGTTCCTTAGCAATGCTTCCCCTTTCTCTTAAGTGTTGAGGTCTTCCACACCAATGAATGAGCATGGAAGAACATCAAGCTATGATAAAAGTTAAAAACAAAACCCTTCAAGGAGGGTTAGATTATATAGCTGAATCAAACCTTAGGTAATGAAAAATAAATTAGATCAACCTTATATTAAAGAGATAAATCCCTAATAGCATTAATTAAATCCAATTAAATACAATAAACAATATATATTTCTTGCCATACCTTGCTTGATTGTAGTTCTCTAGCATTTATCCTTTGGTTCATCAAATATTCCCAATACTCTTATCATAAAAAATAAAACTAGGAAAACATGCCAAGAGACAAAGATCCCACTCAAAAAGTAGCCAATAAGTCTTCACTTTATTTTCAACAAGTCAAAATGTGAGGAGTGCTCCCCTTTTATAGGTGAGAGAGGCTCCAATACCATCAAATACAATCCATGGGCTTGATCAATACCATGTGCTCAATACAAGTGGTATCTAACAAACTAGATGAGTCATCCACTAATCCAAAAAACACCAACTAACTCCAACAAACTCCCAGAGAGAGAGAGAGAGAGAGAGAGATGCAATCCACACATGCGAGATCAAAGATTCTCTCCAAAGTCAAGCACTCCACAAACTAACTCATAAAATAGTACAATAAATGCCTTCCACATGCGTGGAGTGAAGAGAAAGAAAGAGCTCTCTTCTAGAAGACTCTAGAAACCCTCACATGTGTGGAAAAGGTCAAGATGAAGTGCACCCCCTTTTAGAGTGCTCTAGAGGAGCATGTGAGTAGAGGAAGGTTTCAAAATGTGTCCACACATGTGAACAAGTACGATATAGATCCAAAATACATGAAATCAAATCACACATGTGAGAATGAGGAGAGAGAAAGGGGGTTAGCCCCCACATGTACTAAGAAATAATGTTGTAAAGTCCATATGTACTCCATAATGTGCCAAGTGTACAAGAAACTGAGGTATGCAATGATGTATGATGAAAATGTGTCACCATCATCCACCATGATGTCACGAATCCCAAGGCAATGCACACCAATCCCAATGTAGAGGAGACCCACCTATAATGATGAGTCAAACTTCATAACACAAGTCATTAGGCAACATCACATCAAATAATAACTATAACATACTTCATAACGTCAATTGACTTTATCATTTCCCCTAAGTTTACAATGGTAGGCCAACCTTACTCCTATTGAGTGTGTCAATGCCCAGGACAACTAGTATTTCCTAAGTGACTTAGTTAGACATAGGTAAATGGTGATTAATTAATGAAAAGGGAAGGGAAAAAATTATGAATTTGACCCAGGTCTATAACCGATCCAACTAGCCTTTTTGGTTAGGAATCTTCATTTTATTTTGCAAAACCTTTGAGAGGGAGCTTATTTGCTTAGAGTTACCACTTTGACTCTTTTTAATTCATCCCCTTTCTTTATTTATTTTTTATTTCTCTAGTCCTTTTCTTTAGATAATGTTTTTTTAACATAGAACTTTAGGGATTAGGCCCTTTTAATGAAGTGGTGGAGCTCTAACTTATTATTTTCTTTTATTTCTTTAATTTTTTGGCTCTTCACCTCTAATTATTTTAGATTTATTTTTATTAGGCTCACACTATTCTTCACAAGACCTTGCTGGATGGCATTTGAAAGGTCAAACCTTAAGCATGGAGTGCATATTTTTTTATGAATGAGATGGTAATGAAAGGAACAAGTTGAAAAATGTTTAGACATGGTTAAGATAGGGCTTACGACATTTAACTCGAGACACCAGTAGTACTATGTGGTCTAGGACATGACACACCTTCCTAAGGACAATTATGTACCCTCATGGTAATGCGAAACAAAACAATAAAGCATTCAACGTTAAGAAGATTTACCAATTCATGCCAATGTGCATCACTTTCATGATGGTTATAAACCATCACACCAATTCTAAGCATATAACCAATGCATGAAATCATAGCACATAAACTAAAATAAAGTTATCATGGAGTACCATCTGTAAAGCACATATAAGGTGAGGGGCACAAGAGCTGATATATCACTGCAGAGTTGTCAGAAGAAATCATGTGTCTATCGAATGAATCAATTGGAAGAACATGCCTAAATATGAAGGGATGAGAAAGTGAGCTCATCAATGCATCATCATCACACTCAAGCAAGTGTGTCTCTAAAGGTAGTTACCCTCAAGGGAAACAACACTTTAGTCAATTTAATCAATCAACTTAGGTAGTAGGTCTCAATTTTTTAGGAATTGTAGGTTAATATTCTCTGCTATTTTTCATTTGATTACTAATTAGCCAACTTAGTGGATAGGAGGAATCATTATTCTTTTCTCTTGCCACACGGATGGCTTCTTTACTGGTCACAACACATGGATGCATAGATTAGAGTTTCATTTACTTGTTTCCTTTTCTATCACAAATCACACATAAGGGACCTAAAAGCCTCCTTACCTCTAATACGCTCTTCACTTTGTGCCCAAAAGTGATTTAGGTGAATAAGAAAAAAACAAAGTGGGAAAAATATCTCCCTTTGCACAATTTTAGTTTTTTGGTCTGATCATTCATTTGCAAAAAATCACAAACATCTACAAATTAATTAGGTGAGTAAGAACCCTTAAAAGTTCATACAATTTACCTTTATCAATTTCTTCAAGTTTTTTGTGAACATCATTTTGAGAGTATTGTTAATAATTGCAACAATTTAAAAAGAACATATAAATTAATCAAGTGGAGAAATAACCATTCAAGTTCACATGCTTTATGATTGATCAAATTTCTTAAAGTGTTGCAATTTTATTTTCAAGCACTCTTGCATCAAACATCATTGTTTCTACATGTGAAGCACATAGACAAAGGACCTCAAGAGTCTTATTTATCATGAGTATGCTTTTCATCCTACCCCAAGAGTGATATTGGTGAATAAGAAAGGGTGGAAAGTTTGAAATACCTCCTTTGTCACTCCACTAAGAACAATAACTGGTTTATGATGCAAGTTATCCCTTTAAAAAAAACTCAAGTAACCAACAAACTTAATTCCTCCTTTGGATGTCACAAAATAATTAATAGTCTAGGTTAGGATTGCAGGGATAGACACCCAAAAAAATCCCCGTAGTCATTTCTCAGTTGAAACATAGAAGTTTTCCCAGGGAGCTTGGAGACCCATTACTTCAAGTGTGAAAAATCCAAGGCAAGGAAATACCCTATGAGGTCATATATATTGGGTTGTTATATTCTTTGCAGTGAAAGTCTAGTCGAGGTGGATCGACTGATAGTCAAAGTAGAAGAAATCGACAACAAGTAGAAGGTCGAGGTGGTTTGACCGGGTAAAGTCGAAGTCGAAGATATCGACAACAAGTTGAAGGTCGAGGTGGTTCGACCTGGTAAAGTCGAAGTCAAAGATATCAACAACAAGTTGAAGAGGTCAACCGACAAGAGGTCAACATGCAGGCATGTGACAACCGATTGAAGACCGACTGAAGGCCGACTGATAGTCAATTGGTAATCCGACTTAGTAGTCGACTATAACATAATCTCGAGATTCATGGGATTTGTAGTCAATGATTTGCGTGGATCTGTAACCATTTTTGACACTTTTCTTTAGCGTTTTCCTACTGTAAATCCTATAAAGAAGGCGTGTTGTAATGTTGTAAAGGCTAATGAATAATCGCAGAGGTTGTTAGTCATGCAGATGTAAGCCAAATTGGCTATAAGGTTGTTCTTGTGTAAATAAAAAAGGTATGATGTCGATTTTTTCTTAGGTGTAGACCAAGGTTAGGCACGTGTTTAACCTATTTGGAGGAGCAATAAGTTGGATGAGTAAAAGACAAGCTGTAGTGGCACTCTCAACTACAAAATTTGAATACATGGCAGCCACTCATGCAAGCAAGGAAGCAATATGGTTACAAATATTGTGTTCAGGTATTGGGTTGGTACAACAAGTAGTAAGATTAGATTGTGACAGTCAGAGTGCAATCTTCCTAGCAAAGAACCCAACTTATCGTTTGAAGACAAAGCATCTTGATGTTCAATATCACTTTGTGAGAGACATGGTTGAAGAAAAGAAGGTGTTGTTGGAAAAGGTTGACACTTTGAAGAATGTTGCAAATTCATTGACAAAGTCCGTGAGCACAGAAAAGTTCTCATGGTGTAGAGTAACAATGAGCATTGTTGCCTTGGATTCTTGACTATATAATCTTGTGGACCCCTGGATGCAAAGAAAACAAGTGGGAGAATGTTGGGTATGTGTTATATTATTTGCATGTGTGTGTGTGGGCACGCCAGATTCGACAACTGCGTCTGACGTTTTTTCTATTTTAGCGGATTTTGCTATTTTTAGCGATTTTCTAAATTAATCCTGGATTAAGGGATTATGGTTTTGGTATCTATGAAATACCTAAAAACATTGTATATATATTGTATGGTGAATGGTAAAATTAATACAATGAAGCGTTGAAAGTTTTTCTCTCGATGAAGGGTTTCCGGTATAAATCTGTGTACTATGTATATGAGCCATTGATTAATTTCTGTTTTGCTTAAAAATCTATATGCATTGCTTTACTTCACAGGTTTAAAACTTACATTGATTAATTATAACCTTATAAAAAATTTCTATATAGACTAAATTTGAACAACAATAATACTTTATATTAAAAAGTTATGGATTTATCAAAACAATTCCAATTTAGGGCAACCAAACTATTTATAATTGCATTGTAATAGTTGATTCTAATGAGCACAAATGTTACTTGTGAGCTCCATTAATCAAAATACTTTTTTTCATAATTTTTTTATAAAAACATGCAAGAATTTAGATTATTTTCCTATTCTTGTTTTTATAAGGAAATGCAAACTTTTCCATCTATTCATCAAAATAGGATCATAGCAAATAATAAAATCCTAGACATGTCACACATGAATTGGATTTTCTTGTCATGTCAAATTTATATTGAAGCAATATTAAACGCTAGCCACTATTGCAGCCGGTAACTCTATAGGATTAGTGGGAATGGATCTTCCAGCCAAACTATAAACAAAAGTACACTTATAATATTGAACGTAAAATATTTTTTATACTTTAAAGGAAACACATCTTAATTTTTTTTTATTAATATATAAACAAAGACCATGAGTAAAATAACTCTAGAAGGGAGAAACAACCTAAAAGATATAGACGTTTAGTGTAGGAGTGAATATAAAAAGGGATGGACACCAAAGGGCATCTTGGGCCCTCTTTTAGTGGAGTTGATGTTCTAAATCAGATGACTGAATGAGCTGCTAAACTTCTTTACCACTACATGACTACATAAGTGTCCCAAAGATCCTCCTCTAGTTTGTCAATTTCACATTTGTACAAGAAGTGAAGTTGGCGTCGTAAATGCAATACCTGGATGAGTGGAACAAACGTCTTTAGTTCTCTCTCATGCCACAAGTAAGCAAGGATTCATAAGAATATATGTACAAAGTAATTAAATAAAATTATAATAACATAACACCTAGTTCAGATGGAATTATGACATGTTTCAAACACCTTATCTCTTAATATTGTATATTTTGACAATTATCTTTCTCATGTGCACCCACAAAATAAGTACAAGCAAACATCGGAATGATAACATTTTTGCAAAGTTATTGAACAAGAAAAACAATGATGCCTTGAAAAAATATTAACACATGTTATTTAAGATATTACATTATGGATACCAATAAGCATATAAAATTAATAAGAAAAATAAGAAGAAACCATACAAGGGAAAACTTTCTAAGTTGCAAATTTATCCATACCTACTTGTTCATCACCTAGAATTCAATAATGTTTAAATGCATTATTATGATAAAATGTAAGAGTTTAAAATTATTTCAAACTATTACATTTTTCCTTGAATTTTATGGAAAGCCTATTGTAGTTGGCCAACAACATACTTTATATTTGAGAACAATATCACAACGTTTGGATGTCTACGTAACATTACCACGCTTTATGAATAAGATGATTCAATTATTGAGCAAGGATTTAAGGTGCAATATTATAAGAGTATCACATATCATCCTTCGACAAATGGCACAATAGAAACTTTCAATAAAATTTTGGAAAACTATTCCCAAAGACCCACAATTTTGGGCACGTTGATTAGGATGAGAGGATTCTAGTTGTCTTATGGA
>SNQJ01S0063236.1:7867-21464 GCA_010110895.2 Picea sitchensis
CAAGCTGGCTTGTCGTGAGGTTGCTAGACAAACAGTAATCGGTGGCATAAGCAAGGAGCTTAAGGGATATTCAAAGAAGGTATGGCCACCTTTTCCTGTTCATTTAAATTCATATTCTTTGTTAGATTTCGGGCATGCTAAAGCTGAGGCAGCAGCCCTAGAAGACCAAAAATTGGTTCTTATTGAATTCAAGAAGCACGATCCGCAAAGGGTCGTAAGTAATCATTTGGCCAGTTGCAGACTCAAGAGGTTCGAACATGAAAATTCACCCTCGGATGACATTTTCCGAGGTGCAAGATCTTATGCTGAGATTTTAGCTCGGATACAAACCCTGGCACCTGAAGAGAGGGCCGATGTTCTAAAATTCCAAGAACATCGACGCAGTTGTCTTCCCGCAGTATTGCGGGGTGAGAATCTGAGTACAGAGGAAGAGAAAACTAAGAGTATGAAAGCAGAGATAAAGACTCCCGACCCGCCAAAAAAGCAGACTCTGGTTACTACTCCGGGGCAACCAGCTAAGAAAATCAGAGATCCCATCGCATCCATTACTCCCTTTCAGTCATCTCAGGGAAACATTGACGTAGGGTGGATTTTAAATGAAAAATTGAGACCTATAAGGATGGAAGAGCTCCCTCCAAATGAGTTCTTCTTTGATAAGAAGAGAAAGGCTGTGGTAAAGAGAGAATTCTATCAGGAAGGGGAATCGATAGCCAAGAAATACAAGAAGAATGAACAGTTTGTGATAGAAATAGCTGGGACATTAGCGGCATATGCCACAACAAATCAATTTTCAGTCGGGGTTTTGAAAAACCAGCTGAAACGAAAAAATCGCCTCATCAAAACCCTAGAAGCTAGACTAGCCACAACAGAGGAGGCTACCAAGGACCAGGCGAGTGTAGGGATAGAACAAGCAAGGTTGGCCGATAAAAGTGAGATAGAGCTGCTCAAGACTAAGCTCGAACAAGCAGAGCTGGTGGTTCGGAATGGTCAGATTCAAGCAGGCCAGAAAAAAAACTTGATCGAACAACTACAGGCTAGAGTGGAAATCGCCGAAAGTAAAGTTATAAATATTGGGATGTTCCATTCCCAGGCGATGGAGATTCAGAGAAGAGTTTCTACGGCCCAACAAAATTTACTCGCCAAGGTAGAGGTGATTCAGGACAACTGCTTACTTGTTAATCAAGTTTTGGAAAATTTATCTGTCAGAGAAAGAGAAGCTGGAGTAGCTCGGGTCACTTTTCAAGAGGCTGTAATAGCTACAAACAATAGGGAATCGAGAAGTACTCCCAGGTTTTCCATTTCAGAGCAGACCAGAAGAAATATTTTATTAAAAGAATGGGAGCATAGTATCTCAGAAGGTAAGATGCAAGCCAAGAAGGTAACAAAATCCTTAGAAGAGGCTCTGGGTTCTATAGGTGGTAATTTGTTAGGCATTGATAGCGAAGGTAATGCTGAGGCATTGAGTCAAATGAATCTAGCGAAAATCTCACTTGATTTGAATGAAAAAGAAGAAAGAGATTTGGCCGAGATCTCACAAGTAACTATGGCAGACATAGTTCAAATAGATAAATGTATGATTAAACCAAGTGTACAATTGTACGCTATTGACATCATAGACAGACAGATGGAAGAAAGGTTACCGCAATTAGCTCGAGATTGTTACTCTTTTGAAGCCAATTGTCAAGCAGAATCGTCAAGGATGATATCTCGGCTGGTGGAAAGGTGTGTCACTTATACCGAGCATGCGCGAGGACAAGCTTCTGGCACCAAATAAAGATAGAGATGAAGAAATGGAACGATTGCTCTCCTCCTTATCATAACTGAAAATTTTGCAACGATTGAGATTCCATCTTATGTAAAACTGTATAAATATACCATAGAAAGAAAGAAAAATGGCTGGACCTTTTTGTGTCGATTGTAATAGAGGTTTTTCCATTTTGAGAGTTAATATAAAGCAAATCCRAAGATTCTCAATTCCGTCACGACTGTGTTATGAGTTTGTTTCCTTGTATCTCATATTTCGTTTCATTTCATATTTGTATCTGATGAATGCTTCGCTATAATTTAGTACAACCTCTACTATAGTGAATGAATTTTGGTTTTCTATATTGTTTACTGTTTTTCCTTTGTACCAGCTATCAACAGGTATAAGACCAGTCAACAGTTTCAGAATTCTATATATATTTTATGCTTCATCGAGTTATTTCTTTACATTTTTCTTCTTCTATTTATACGTGAGATTCTCCCTTGATAGGAGCCTTACTCGATAGACAACTTAATGTTTTATCCCACCTCATACATTTTTATTAAAGTATAACTCAGTTACAGGAAAGGGCCTTTGGTTTGCACCCCTTTTTCACTCCTGGAACCGTAAACTCTCTTTTATACGACCGAATTGAGACAACACTTAAATTCCCCCTGAGATTTTATTATCTTTCTGTTCCTCCATGACTGTCCCTGTAACAAGACAACCTAATATTGAACCCGGACTATCAGATCAAACGCATATTGCCTTAAAATTTTTTGATACTATTATTAAAACAACCACTACCCGGGTTGAACTCAAACATTCATCGGCAACGATTGAACGAGATATAAACATCCAGGAACAGTTGGAAGCTAGACGACACCAACACAGAAATCATCCCTAGTTTCCCTTGCCAAAGGTTAACGTTTCTTCCTTCTCTACCCTTTACTCACTTTTGGATGCCTAGACACTGTACTTTTAATCCTTAAGTACAGACTCTGGAACAACATCTTTTTGGCGCCGTTGCCGGGGACCGAAGTTACGAAATCTTTTTCCCTGGGAAAACGACATTTATTTCATTGAAAGTGCCACCCTTTGATAGTGAACAAAGATTTCACACCTTTTAAAGGCTTTCCAATCTTTCACTTGGCGACTCCACAATTAATAAGCTAGCATCCAGACGAAGGAATACCAGGCAAAACCTGGATGGTAAACAGACCACACCCGTTACCGACCCTGAGAAAATTTTAAAGACGGAGGATCTCTTAAGCCGACCCCTGCAGTCTATCAGCCTAAATACCCGCAACTGAAGAGAAAAAGTTCTTCTTAACCTTTGACTTCACACATCCCTCTCTTTGACACTAAGGATCTAACATCGAACTACTCCGAAGTTAGAAGCGAAATCCGTCCGATAACCCCTGCAGAACATAAAGGAAAAAATCCTGCAGAAAATTTATCTACTGCCGATATATCATCGACTCTTTAGTTGAATTTCGCGACCTCACACGGTCTCAAAGAATATTTTATGCATCCAGCTTTCACACTCGTTGGTTCCCCTGACTACATCTCTTGCAAGTTCAAAGAGCCAAGCCCTCGCATCCCTTACCAGTCATCCTCATATTTTTCACCCCGCGAAGAAAGTAAAGATTCACTTTTAATCTTCCAAAAACCCCTTTGCAACTTTCCACTAATAACGATGGTAGCCGCTGGAGGAGGAGGTGGAGGTGCTCCTGGGGGAGGATCTAGAGGCCAAGGGCCTACCCCCCCTCCCAGAGTGTTTGCGAAAGTGGCAGCAAGATACGCTCCCTTGGTATTGCCCGTTCCTCTGCACGACCTTCCCAAAAATTATATAAAAAAATTGTCGAAATTCACTGGGGAAGGGGATCTGACCGCAACTGAACACACAAATTTATTCGATCAATTCATAGACATCCTAGGTCTCGAACATGAGGACGTGTATTCGAGGCTTCTTGTCCAAACTTTCGAAGGTCAGGTCCGAACTTGGTTTCGGAGTCTACCCGCATGATCTATCTTGTCCTATGATGCCTTGGAAGACGCTTTCCTTAGACAATGGGGCGAAAGAAAGGACCACCTATATTATTTAACCGAGTTTGGGTTTTTAAGAAAAAAGAATTCAGAAACAGTTATGGATTTTATTCAAAGATTCAACAAGTTGTATAACAAAATCCCATCCGAGGTTAAACCGTCCCAACCCGCAGCCAAAGTAACTTTCGCGGGGGCTTTCAAACCAGATTTTGCACTTCTTCTACGGGAAAGAAGGGGTGATACTCTAAATTGAATGCAAGATGATGCTGTAGAAATTGAGTCAAATATGATGGCTTCTGGTAAGTTAAAATCTAAAGTAGAAACAGGAAATCGAGAAAATAGACACTTTAGAGAACAAGCAGGGCCGTCAGGGTCTAATAGATACACAGATGACAAAGTAGATGATATGGATAGGGTAATTAAGGAACTATCTAATAAAATATACAGAATGGAGCTAGAACAGGCCAAAGCGGATTCTTTTTCCAAAAAGGATTTCAAGAGGAACCCCAACCCCCCGAACCAACAAAGACAGATAAAAAACGAAGACCAAAAAATACAAACTCCCCTAAAGAACGAAAATTTTATAGGAGCGAATGATCTCCAAGATTTCAGAGATTCAAATAATGATGTCACGAACTTCGGTGATGACTGCACACAACCGTATCTAACTAGAGAAGATTATGAAAAATCTCTAAACACTCAACAATCGTCAGTTAAGGGTGAATACAGAGATCATACTGACCTTCGTAGCTCTCATGAAGAAACCGAAATGATAATGGTTGAGGTCCAACCTAAGTATAACTTGAGATCTAAGAGTAAGCCCATTTCAACTACTCAACCTAAGAAAATTCTCCCAAGAGGTCAAACTTATGAGCCTACTCCGGAAGAAACCCTATTACCTAAAAACAAAGCGAAAGTAGTAAGCACACAAGAGTCCAAAGTGGGAAAAGTTGAGACCCAAGCACAAGGAACCAAAACAACTAATAAAATTACACCTTCAACCAAGACCATGAGTAATAAAGCGGTCCAGACGAATAAGTCGGAAAGGAAGGATTTAGAAGTCCCAACTAGAGAAATAGACAAGGTGAGCGGAGTTTATAGTTTCAAAAACAAGATAAATAAAATTAAGATACCAATCCCTCTGGTAGAATTAGCAAAAAACCTAGTTTATCGGAAGCAGATTACCAAAGTGATAGGTATCTCAGAGCTAGAAAGCCAGTCTGACGTTTTAAACCTGGAAGATGATAAACCCAACATCACTTTTGGTCCACATTTTGAAGGGGCCAAAGACACTATTGCTCCCTTTTATATCACCTTAAATGTATACGATCAACTGCTACATAATTGCATGCTAGACTCCGGGGCCTCCCATAACGTGATGCCTAAAATTATTATGGACAAATTGGGTCTCCAGATCACCAAACCTTACGGAGATCTTTACTCTTTTGACTCAAGAAGAGTTAAATGTATGGGAATGATAAAGGATTTAGTATTTACCCTGGCACAGGTCCCAGTTAAGAGTATCTTGATGGATGTGGTTATCGCTGATATTCCCCCCAAGTATGGCTTACTGTTGTCTAGGTCATGGGGAGCCAAGCTAGGGGGTTCTCTTCAACTGGATATGATGTTCGCCACAATTCCTGTGTTTGGTGGGAAATTTACTCGGTTGTACAGAGAGACGAGGTTAGCATATACAGTAAGCGACCCTCAAAATCCGAACAATTTCCCTATTTACATTGCAAATCAAGATTTAGGAAATTGTATCTTATCTTTTGACGACGGTTTAGATGGTTGTCCAGAAGAAAATGATATAGAATAGGAAGTGTCAGGTTACATGACCGAGGATATGTGTAGCACTGGTATCTGGAAAATGTTTTTTGACGGTGCCTCATCTTGTGAAGGGGCTGGTGCAGGAGTGATTTTAGTGGCTCCCGAAGGAAAGTTCGTTGTTCCTTTTTCTTACAGACTGCAATGGGATATAGATTATACTAACAACGTATGTGAATATGAAGCATTGGTCTTAGGATTAGAGGTTGTCAGGAAGCTAAAAATAAATAACCTAGAGGTATACGGAGATGCAGAGTTAATAGTCAAACAAATAAATCGACAGTACCAAGCCAATCATCCCAGATTAAGATCATACAAGAATTGTGCCTGGGATCTGATGGAAAACTTTTTCTCGTCTGTAAATGTCCACTTCATCCCACGCATAGAGAACTTACATGCTGATGCATTAGCTAAAGCGTCTTCAACTTTCACTCCTCCTACAACCTTTAAACTGAAGTATCACATAGAGATAAGACACAGACCATCTATACCAGACAATATCTAGCACTGGCAGGTTTTTGAGGATGACGAACAAATTAAGAAGTTTCATGAAGCAGTAGGTGAATTTTCCGAAACTCATGCAGACCAAGAAAATCAAAATGACCAGATTTGGATCATGCAAGAAGGGGAGGATCCTCAAGCTTTCCGAGACAAAATCGCAAATCATCGTATGCTGGTCCTAAAAAACAACCAGATTCCGAAGGGACTGATCCCTCTGGAAAGACTATTTGATCAAAATGACATACCTGTAAAATCCACCTTACAACCCCAACCAGAAGAGGTTGAGGACTGTGACATAGGAACCAAAGAAGAGTCCAAGATGGTTAAAATATCTAAACTTCTCCCCTCTAAAATAAAGGACAAATATAAGGACCTAATCAGACAATTTAAAGATGTTTTCGCTTGGTCTTATGACGAGTTAAGAACTTATGACACTACCGTGATTGATCACAAGATACCTTTAAAACCCGAGGTCAAACCTTTTAGACAAAAGCTTAGGCAGATCAACCCTATTTTATTACCTGTGGTCGAGAGATAAGTGAAGAAACTTTTGGAGGCGAAAATTATAGTACCTCTGAGATATTTTGACTGGGTGGCGAATCTGGTCCCGATTAGAAAAAAGAGTGGAGAAATCAGACTGTGCGTGGATTTCAGAAATTTAAATAAGTCCTCTCTTAAAGACAACTATCCACTGCCTAAAATGGATCATGTGCTAGAAAGGGTAGTTGGGGCGAATAGAGTATCTATGATTGACGGTTTCTCTGGATATAATTAAATTGCCATGAATGAACAAGATAAAGAAAAAAACATCTTTTACTACTCCTTGGGGTACGTTCATGTATGATAAGATGCCTTTTGGTTTGATGAATGTAGGAGCCACATTCCAACGCGCTATGGACATCGCTTTCATCGGAGAGAGGGATAAGTTCGTAGTCATCTATATCGATGATTTAACAGTCTTCTCCAAATCCGATGAAGAGCATCTGGTACATCTTAAACAAACATTCGAAAAATGCCGCAGGTTTGGTCTATTCTTAAACCCCAAGAAATCACACTTCGCCATGCAAGAGGGTAAATTACTGGGTCATATTGTATCTAAGGATGGAATTAAGATTGATCCTAAGAGAGTTGAAGCAATAGACACTATAAATATTCCCAGAAATGTAAAAGAAATTCAATCTTTCTTAGGAAAAATATTTTTTTTACGAAGATTTGTCCCAAATTTTGCTGAAATTGTAAAATTGATCACAGATATGCTGAAAAAGAACAACGAAGTAAAGTGGAAAACATAAGCCAAAGCGTCGTTCACACATATTAAGAAAGTAATAGCCGAGGCACCTGTATTGGCAAGTCCTGATTATCTGAAAGACTTTCTTATTTTTTCATTTTCCTCCAAACACACGATTGCTGCGGTGCTCCTCTAAAAGAACGAAGAGGGTTTCGAACAACCGATCGCCTTTTTCAGCAAGAGTCTCAGAGACACATAACTTAAATATGATATAATATAAAAACAAGTGTACGCCATGGTAAAAGCACTGAAGGCATTTAGAACATATGTGTTGCACTCCAAGATCATTGCGTACATACCAACCAGTTCTGTGAAAGATATTTTGGTACAACCAGACAGTGACGGGAAAAGAGGACGATGGTTGGCCAAGATTCAAGAATTTGACCTGGAAATCAAACCTACTAAATTAATAAAAGGACAAGGCCTGGCCAAAATTTTGGCTGAATCAAATCTCAGAGCTCTGGATATAAACTGCCTGCAGGGATATGAGGAAAATATGAACGTAAGCGAGCTTGATGAACCAACAAGTCCAATTAAGATCGAGGAGAATTTTGCATTATCAGAATGGTACAGAAACATAGTATCCTACCTACTAACTCTAAAATTCCCGAGGGAACTATCACCATCAAAATCCAGGACTTTAAAGCTTCACGCGGTTAAGTATTGTATCACTGAAAATCAACTATATTGGAAAGACCCGCTCGGTTTCTTGTTAGTCTGCTTAGTCGAATCGGAAATAGAAAGGGTTATAAGTGAATTTCACAAAGGAGTTTGTGGAGGACATCACGCTTGGAGGGCCACAGCTTACAAAATTCTAAGGGCTGGGTATTACTGGCCAAAACTCTTTTCAGACGTTAATGCCAAAGTTCGAGCCTGTAACCCTTGTCAGCTATTTGCAGGTAAATAGAAACTCCCGGCGCTACCTTTAGTTCCTGTCAAAACTGAAGCCTCTTTTCAACAATGGGGGCTAGATTTCATAGGAGAAATTAATCCGCATTCTAGCACCCAACACAAGTGGTTCTTAACTGCCACATACTACTTTACTAAATGGGTGGAAGCTATTCCGACTAAGAGGGCAACTGACTCGGTGGTATTAGAGTTCTTAAAAGACAATATCCTGTCGAGATTTGGCTGCCCCCAAAAGATAGTCATGGATAATGCCCAGGATTTCAGATCTATGGCTATGATCAGCTTCTGCCAAAAGTATAATATCATTCTTGGTCATTCTACAACGTACTACCCCCAAGGAAATGGACTGGCTGAGTCGTCTAACAAGAGCCTGATCAATATAATTAAGAAAGTGTTGGATGAAAGAAAAAAGTCTTGGCATGTACATTTAAAGTACGCTTTGTGGGCGAATCGCATAGGCATTAAAAAGTCTATCAGCATGTCTCCTTTTCAGATGGTATATGGGACATATGCGGTGTTACTAATAAATTTATCACTCCTCGTGATGAAGTTGTGGCAAGATCAGAAAGAAGAACCTAATCATGTCACTAGGAGGATAAACTAGCTAATCGAGGTTCAACAACATAGGGTCGAAGTAGATGAAAAGATGCAGAAGTATCAAGACGACATGAAGGCATTATTCGACCGTAGGGCAAAGGACAGATATTTCCTCCCAGGTGATTTAGTACTAAGGTGGGATGCAAGGAGGGAAGAAGCAACAAAACATGGTAAATTCAATCACCTCTGGTATGGGCCATTCAGAGTCTCGGCTCTCGAAGGAAAAAATTCTTTCCTACTGGAAAATCTAGACGGTGAAATCCTCAACGCCCCTGTCAACAGGCGTTATCTGAAGCATTATATGACATAAACAGTTGCCTAAAAAAAAAAGAAAAAAAGAAAAAAAGAGGGAATTAATTTAATTTTAGATTTATATATTCATATATAGAATTTTTATTTGTGTATATATATTTTCCATTTCGTTCTGTTATGTTGATTTTCTTTCGTGAATTTTCGACACCTTTCAGATAGCCCCGATAACCTTCATGTTTGTCTCTTACAGGATTCTAGTTGCACACAAAACAAGAAGGAGAAGTAAACCGAAAGTTGGTGTCAGAAATAAATCGGCTTAAACAGGTGATACCAAAGATTTTTGATATTGTGCAAAGAAAATGAAACGATAGGGTAAAGGTGAGATTTCCTAAAAGACTTGTTTTGAAGGGCTATTAAAGAAAACCGAGGTAACCTCATTCAGACATCAACATCATCCAAACTAATAAATAACAAAATGTTTCCTTGTTTAATCGTATGAAAGAATAAGACAAATTAAACAAGTCACTCAAATTAAAGTAGTCAGTCAGAGTAAAGTGCCCCCGAAAAAGATTTACAAGAGTCAGTTTTGAATTTTTGACTTTTGTTTTTCAGTCCATAAATCACTATCTGTCACCCTTTTCTGTCTTCGGGTTTACCTTTTAAAAAGTCAGCATCTTTTCGTTTCACATACGTAGGGAGAAGAGATTTTGTTTCAACCTCGAGAGCTTCAAAGCAGATTATGGAAAGAAAGAGGGTCTTCACAACTCCTCGGTCCCTTGCTAAACGAAGGGACGCTTAAAGTGATCCTGACTTTCCTAGGTTTTTCAACAATTTCGGAGGATTGAGGCTTGCTCAAATAGAATACCCTAAGAAAGTTATTTTCCCTTCTTTTCCCTAAGAACGAAGGTGTTGTGAAGGTTAAGGGAAGGTTGGTACCGAGTAATCAAAGTAAGTTGACAGACCTATAATGCAAAATATTACACAGATATCAGCCCTGATACAAACTGATTGCCCCCATCTTCGCGCTCTAAAAAATAATAATTATAAGACAGGTGGTGAAAGGAAATTTAGAAATGATTGCCCCCATCTAGTCCAAGAGATGATGAAAGGAAATTCATAAATGATTGCCCTCGTCTGAGCATTCAAATGCACAAATATATTCCGAAGTGGTGAAAGGAAATTCAGTAAAAGGGGCCAGATAACTTCACCGGGTTACTGAACAGGATCACTGGCAGTGAAGCAATGTCTGAGATATCGGAAGCCATTGACTCCATTTACCCAATATCAGCACATGGTTTACTGTTCTTCCCATCTTACAAGAAAACATGATCCCTGATTGGAGCCTATGTTGGAGCCACCTTTGTTTTTTAGCCAGTCTTGAATTTCATGTCTTAATGCTCGAAATCGAAAGATGGTTTTCGTATTTTCCTTCTGTGGTTTCAAAATATCTGAAGTCTTATCACACGAGTGACGATAGTTATCATACTCTTAAGGCAAGTTCTACTTTTCGTCAAATATTTTTCCCCCTTTGTTTTACCTCAGGATTTCGTATGTCGGATGCTATAGATCACATATTTCACAAGTCCCGGACAACGAAGCAACGAAATCATTTTAAAATTTTACCCAGGTCAGTAACGAGAGTAAAATTTTCCTAAATTACGGTTAAGCATCATCGGGGTTTCGCGTCTTGACGTTTACTAAATCCAAAAGTCTTACTGTCATAACCTCGATAGCCGAAACCACAAAATTCTTGTTTTAGTAACCCACGTTAAGGTTAAAGGTAAAATCTTAGCCGTGGTTAAGTTCTGCCGGAAATTCGCAACTCGACGTATTTTCTTTTAAAAAGATACACTGTCAAAACCCCTTGTCTCGAAGTCGCGATAAATATATGAACATAATTAATTAAACACTTAATCCAATTTTATCCTCCCTTTTAATTAAAACATATCATCACAATCTCGTGGTTTCGCAACTCGACATACAAACTTCCCAGAAGCTATACCTTCGAAGCTTCGAGTTGCAAAATTGCGATATAAATAATCACGTAATTAATTAAGCACCTAATCACAATTACGTTTTTATTAACCAAAGTCAATCATCGCAATTTCGGGTGTTAGAGGTTCAAAGGGTTAAAGAAAAAATTCCCGATGCAGCGAGTACCGAAAGATTAATTAACTTTGGTAAAACCTGATTAATTGAGCTAAGCCAGTATTTCCCATGATTTGATGCATGCACAGTTTACGAGGTAGTCTTAATTCTTCCTTACGCCAACTGACATTTCAAACCGCCAAAATTTATGGCAATAATTAGAAACAAGGCGAATCGACAAGTAAAGATTGGGTTTTTATTGCTAAATTTATATTTAAGCGTGATTTGACCAATCTGTTCTTAAAAAGTACCGAGTTTTTGAATATATAGAGCTGTTATTCGTTATAACAAATTCATTTCTATATTACGCAGAGCACACTTTTCTCAGCGAACTAATTTCTGTATGTATACATATTTTTATCGCAGAAGAGCTAAAGCAGGATCTCCCGTCATGGCCTCGCGAAAAGCGTCTAAAGCCAACGTTGAGGTTTCATGACAAGGTTCAGACAACATCGCTGATACTTCACCTCGAAGTGTCGACTCTGTCCCGAACTGGTCATTTGTTTCTGATGTTCTACAGGCCGAATTAGTGGATTATTATGATGATTCCAGTGACAATGAAAAAGACGATATAACCACCAAATATAAGATCGCCATCCACTATGGAATGCATAAAGTAGTGTCCAGGCCACGACTGATCCCTTACTATGATATGGTCTGGTGGGCATTAGACCATGTGGACATACCAACCAGAACCATCATCAATGAGCAGAAGGTCACCATCGAGACTTTCAGACCCGAACAATTGCAGGCTATGTACAAGTTGCCTATCGTGTCRGACCTTACATATGATGCCGAATTCTTTGAGAAGTTCAAACAGAAGGAATGTGTGCAATATGACAAGACTATGTCCAACTTAATCATAGATTGGGTTTCACACCCTATGAAGTTCAGGGCAGACAGTAATGGTATATATTCAATAGCTTCCTTGGAACCACAATTCAAGTATATAGCTATGATGACCTGCAGATTATACGGGAAAGAGGACATATCACATTTCTTTCTTCAATGGGTGCCTATAATACATCAAGTCGCCAAAGGCTGTTCCTTCGACTGGGCGAAAATGCTGTCTGATAGCTTGACCAGTTGAGTTACAGAGTATCGGGCGCAGAAAGAGAGTGGAAAGATTGCTTCATTTTTTATGTCCACATACATTATGGACGCCACATGTTTTCTAACACCCTTTCCCTTAATGAGCTGGAGTTGGAATCCATCAGAGGCCAGGCACATCCACGTCTATCATTCAAAATTGTGGGAAAACAAAGCGGAAAATTTCATATATGAAATCTTTAACTGGGTAATGGTACCGCTGCATGTCACTATTTTCGACCACCCGCCACCCAGGATCTCGGATAGTATAGTGATGAATTTGAGCAGTATAACTGACTGGTATGTAGAAGCCGAATTCTTATATCTCAGATTTTTCGGGGCTTCTGTTCCCCCGTATGCATTACCATTATTCATACCCAACAAGCTGGCTTGTCGTGAGGTTGCTAGACAAACAGTAATCGGTGGCATAAGCAAGGACCTTAATGGATATTCAAAGAAGGTATGGCCACCTTTTCCTATTCATTTAAATTCATATTCTTTGTTAGATTTCCGGCATGCTAAAGCTAAGGCAACAGCCCTGGAAGACCTAAAATTGGTTCTTATTGAATTCAAGAAGCATGATCCACAAAGGGTCATAAGTAATCATTTTTCCAGTTGCAGACTCAAGAGGTTCGAACACGAAAATTCACCCTCGGATGACATTTTCCGAGGCGCAAGATCTTATGCCGAGATTTTAGCTTGGATACAAACCCTAGCACCTGAAGAGAGGGCCGATGTTCTGAAATTCCAAGAACATCGACGCAGTTGTCTTCCCGCAGTATTGTGGGGTGAGAATCCGAGTACAGGGGAAGAGCAAACTAAGAGTCCGAAAACAGAGATAAAGAATCCCGACCTGCCGAAAAATCAGACTCTGGTTACTACTCCAGGGCAACCAGCTAAGCAAATCGGAGATCCCATCGCATCCATTACTCCCTTGCAGTCATCTTAGGGAAACATTGACGCAGGGTGGATTTTAAATGGAGAATTGAGACCTATAAGGATGGAAGAGCTCCCTCCAAATGAGTTCTTCTTTGATAATAAGAAAAAGGTTGTGGTAAAGAGAGAATTCTATCAGGAAGGGGAATCGACAACCAAGAAATACAAAGTATTGACTGATGGGAAAGACAAGAAGAATGAATAGTTCGCGACAGAAATGGCCGGGACATTAGGGGCATATGCCACAATGAATCAAT
>SNQJ01S0063236.1:21514-39539 GCA_010110895.2 Picea sitchensis
ACCTGCCGAAAAATCAGACTCTGGTTACTACTCCAGGGCAACCAGCTAAGCAAATCGGAGATCCCATCGCATCCATTACTCCCTTGCAGTCATCTTAGGGAAACATTGACGCAGGATGGATTTTAAATGAAGAATTGAGACCTATAAGGATGGAAGAGCTCCCTCCAAATGAGTTCTTCTTTGATAATAAGAAAAAGGCTGTGGTAAAGAGAGAATTCTATCAGGAAGGGGAATCGACAACCAAGAAATACAAAGTATTGACTGATGGGAAAGACAAGAAGAATGAATAGTTCGCGACAGAAATGGCCGGGACATTAGGGGCATATGCCACAATGAATCAATTTTCAGTTGGGGTTTTGAAAAACTAGCTGAAACGAAAAAATCGCCTCATCAAAACCCTAGAAGCCAGACTAGCCACAGCAGAGGAGGCTGCCAAGGACCAGGCGAGTGTAGGGATAGAACAACCAAGGTTGGCCGATAAAAGTGAGATAGAGCTGCTCAAGACTAAGCTCGAACAAGCAGAGCTGGTGGTTCGGAATGGTCAGATACAAGCGGGCCAGCAAAAAGACTTGATCGAACAACTACAAGCTAGAGTGGAAATTGCCGAAAGTAAAGTTATAAATATTGGGATGTTCCAGTCCCAGGCGATGGAGATTCGGAGCAGAGTTTCTGGGGCCCAGCAAAATTTACTCGCCAAGGTAGAGGTGATTTGGGACAACTTCTTACTTGTTAATCAAGTTTTGGAAAATTTATCTGTCAGAGAAAGAGAAGCTGGAGCAGCTCGAGTCGCTTTTCAAGAGGCTGTAATAGCTACAAACAACAGGGAATCGGGAAGTACTCCTAGGTTTTCCATTTCGGAGCAGACCAGAGGAAATATTTTATTAAAAGAATGGGAGCACAGTATCTTAGAAGGTACGCTGGAAGCCAAGAAGGTAACAAAATCCTTAGAAGAGGCTTTGGGTTCTATAGATGGTAATTTGTTAGGCATTGATAGCGAAGGTAATGCTGAGGCATTGAGTCAAATGAATCTAGCGAAAATCTCACTTGATTTGAATGAAAAAGAAGAAAGAGATTTGGCCGAGATCTCACAAGTAACTATGGTAGACATAGTTCAAATAGATAAATGTATGATTAAACCAAGTGTACAATTGTGCGCTATCGACATCATAGAAACACAAATGGAAGAAAGGTTACCGCAATTAGCTCGAGATTGTTACTCTTTTGAAGCCAATTGTCAAGCAGAACTGTCAAGGCTGATATCTCGGCTGGTGGAAAGGTGTGTCACTTGTACCGAGCATGCATGTGGACAAGCTTCTGGCACCAAATAAAGACAGAGATGAAGAAATGGAATGATTGCTCTCCTCCTTATCATAACTTAAAATTTTGCAACGATTGAGATTCCATCTTATGTAAAATTGTATAAATATACCATAGAAAGAAAGAAAAATGGCTGGACCTTTTTGTGTCGATTTTAATAGAGGTTTTCCATTTTGAGAGTTAATATAAAGCAAATCCGAAGATTCTCAATTCCGTCACGACTGTGTTATGAGTTTGTTTCCTTGTATCTCATATTTCGTTTCATTTCATATTTGTATCTGATGAATGCTTCGCTATAATTTAGTACAACCTATACTATAGTGAATGAATTTTGGTTTTCTATATTGTTTACTGTTTTTCCTTTGTACCAGCTATCAGTAGGTATAAGACCAGTCAACACTTTCAAAATTCTATATATATTTTATGCTTCATCGGGTTATTTCTTTACATTTTTCTTCTTCTGTTTATATGTGAGATTCTCCCTTGATAGGAGCCTTACTCGATAGACAACTTAATGTTTTCTCGCACCTCATACATTTTTATTAAAGTATAACTCAGTTACGGGAAAGGGCCTTTGGTTTGCGCCCCTTTTTCACTCCTGAAACCGTAAACTCTCTTTTATAGGACCGAATTGAGACAACACTTAAATTCCCCCTGAGATTTTATTATCTTTCTGTTCCTCCATGACTGTCCCTGTAACAAGACAACCTAATATTGAACCTGGACTATCAGATCAAACACATATTGCCTTAAACCTTTTTGATACTATTATTAAAACAACCACTACCCGGGTTGAAATCAAACGTTCATGGGCAGTGATTGAACGAGATATAAACATCCAGGAACAGTTGGAAGCTAGACAATGCCAACACATAAATCATCCCTAGTTTCCCTTGACGAAGGTTGACGTTTCTTCCTTCTCTACCCTTTACTCACTTTCGGATGCCTAGACACTGTACTTCTAAGCCTTAAGTACAGACTCTGGAACAACAAGGTCCAAGGATCGTTATATGGTAGCACAATGTTCATCTTGCAAAAAGTATAGGGGAGACATACCCATAGGGGGAGTCATTCTTCTTCCTATGATTATAGGAGGAGATATTTATCAGACGCATACCTAGAAAAGAGCCCTATACTTGAAGAAAGAGCACATGAGCATAATTTCAGGGGGAGAAATGGTCACAGGGGGAGTATGTTCGATGTATCTTCAGCATTACATCAGAGTGATATCCCTTGTTAAAAAGGGGAGAGATTATTCAGAGGAATATCAAAGGCATTTAAACAGGGGGAGCAACCCCAAGGAGAGTTCAAGCAAGGGGAGCAGCCCCAAGATGAGAATGACCCTTTTCCATTGATGTCAAAGGGGGAGAGTTAATCACATTGATGTGATTGATGTTTATTGATATAGAGCATGCCTTATCTACATGTTGACATCAATAATTGGTAATTGGTGTTGACATCAATGTTGGTATTGCCATCATTGCCAAAGGGGGAGATTGTTGGATCATGTTGTCATTGATGCCAATGGTTTGATTGATTGATGTAAAGTGATTGATTGATGTCAAATGATTGTTTGATTGATGATTGATGTAATATAATATGTATTTTCCTTGATGAGAATGCATAGATGAAGATGGATCAATGAGTTGTCATTGATATGATGAAGATGGATCAATGAGTTGTCATTAATCCATGATGAAGATGGATCATTGTGGTTTCATTGGTATATGATGCATTGTTGGAAAAATGTATAGATGACTCATTATTGTCTTATCATGATTGATAAGGTGCACAAATGGATGAACTCCAAAGTGGTCCCTTTATGGTGAAATCCCTCACGGGAAGACGCTTTACGGATTGAGTTATCCTAGAAGAATGGTTGGAGGACCCATGCTTGTATGTGGAATAATGAGATGAATATCAAGGAAATTGTTGTTGAAACTATCCTAGATGGATATTTCTTGTCATGCCATTTCCGGTGGTATGTAGAACATCACATAACTCCTCATGGTTAGAGAGTTATGGCCATGAAAAGTTGGAGACCCTAGGTTTGGGTAATGGACCCAAGTTTGTTTGATGGGTAACAGTATGAGTTATGATATATTTTCAGAAAATATTATTCTATATGGATAGTACATGTCATGCCATTTATGGTGGTATGTGGAACGTCACATAACTCCTCACGGTTTGAGAGTTATGGCCTTACGAAGTTGGAGGACCCTCACATGTCATCTAGAAGCCCCAAAAGGTCAAAGCCCCAAAAGGTCAAAGTAGTCAAAGTGGTTTAAGGGATTTTAAAAGGAAAATAATAAAGTGAAGTGAAGCGTTTACTATAATTCAAAGTGAATACAAAATAAGTTATTTAAATAATAAATTTAATGGAGAAATTAGAACTAGGTTAACCCTAAAATAAGGAAAGTGGGGCCAAGTGACTGTTTTTAAGGAAGCTACTTGGAGAGTATAAATAAGAGGCAAGACTCTCTCATTTTAATCACACTTGAGAATATTGAATATCTATATGTTTCTGAGGTAACCAAGGATATTTGAGCCAAAATTATGAGGAAAGGTGAAGAAAAGAAGGCTGGAATGCAATGAAGGATAAATTCTTTTGATGGTGCTTTCTAAGGTATGTTATTTAGAGGTCATCTCACCATTTTCGCTATAACTTGTTTTCTATAATGATTCAGACCGTGAAATTGCTATGCCATTGAGAAAACATACCCAAGTATCTGTGGTAAAATATTAAGCTTGTAGGTCATTGCATTTTTGGAGTTACACTCCATGGAAAATAGGGTTTGTGGCTAGTCCTGAAACTAGTCAAAAACAAGTGTTTCGGGTAACAACATCATAACTTCTTCATAACAGATCCAAATTAAGTGAGACAAAATGTATTGGTTAGGGTACCGGATTTGGTATGTTTTTTAATAGTTTCATATCAATTCAATGAATATTTTGTGTGGGCCACTCTCTACAAGGTCGCTCTCTAGAATAAGCTAGAATTCAACAAGGAATTCCATATTTGCTATAACGCCTTTTCTGAGAGGTTTCAATTAGTGCCACCTATAGGAATTGCATAAAACACACTGAAGAAAATTTTGTATTAGTTTCATATCTTTATTCATTACAGGTACAAAGTTATGATTATTTCAAGTTGGGGTTGTTGACTAATCCAAAACTAGTCATGGTTGAGACAAGCAGTTGATGATTTGGCACATACATGAGGTGTATAGTTGATGATTTTGGTACATATTGATGAGTCATTGTTGATGATTATTTGAAACATGATTGGTATATACTTGGTACATGGTTGGATGCACTTGTTTATGGTATAGGTTGATTACAGGTTGTTTGGCACAAGTTGGTGCATGGTTGATGCACTTGTATATGTTGACAGATTGATATCTGTTGAGGATTGTTGCCTCATCTCAGTTGGTGTTGAGAATGTAAGATGAGTCTTGCATATAGATCTGGTTCTCTTATAGACTTGTACTCTATTCAGTTGTTGCTGAAAAACCCCTGATTGAAGTCCATAATAAAAAGAAAAATTGTACATACATCTTGTGTTCTTTGTGTTCCTTATGGAGATGATTTATTGATGATATGTTGCTGATATGTATTCACATCTAAATGATGATAAATGACAGCAATGAGTAATGAGAAAATGTTGAATGTTAAGTAAGGATTTTTTTTGTAAGAGGGAAGTTTTGGAAAAAGATCCCCACACTCATTCACCGCCCCCTCTAAGTGTGGCAGGTGTGTCCAACACATCTTGTCCATCCCATAAGCAGGAGTCATGGAAAAGAAAAAGACTTGCATCTCATTATTTTTCATTCTTTTGGAGTCAAGTCTAAAACATCACACATTTCACTTTTTCACCCTTGAGTAAACAACAACCTCAAAATAAAGTGCTTATAAAAATTGATTAGACATTTTATATTTTTTGGTAGAAAACCTACATTAGCTTAGGGTGTAGGGATTTGGAATAGGTTGAAAGGATAACTTTCCAAAGCTATCAAACAAACATAGAATATTTTTCTATGGAGCGATAAATCCACTTATGAAATTTTATCCTGGGAAGCCCTTCTCACACAAGGGTCAATCATGAGGTCGCATTAAGGCCATCAGAGTTACTAACCCCGCTTTGTTGGTCCTAGTGTAGTGGTTTCGTGTATTATTGGGGGTCACTTGAGAAAAAAACCATGTGCGGGCCTTCTCAAGTCGATTTCAAGATTATTTACCCTACCCTTGCGCATATATCAGACTGTCGTCTGTTTCCCCAGACATCATTGTTGTATTTGGTAACCTTAGTGGCCTTTATTTAGGGTAATACACGAGGTGGCGATGAAGGGGAAAGTCTTCACTGCACATGGAATCGATGTTGGCCAAACTCACTCGGGCTCCTTGGAGGGTAATTCCACGTTTATTGTGTGGAAGCTTGCACCAAGGCGTAAGTCTGTTAAGTAGGTCATCATCGTAACTTTTCCACCCGCTCTATCTCAACCCCTTCTTACATTGTTCCCACTACGTTGGATTTCATCACCAACTAGTGCGTTCATCGTGAGAAGGTTTTGTTTGTTTGTTTTCTTCCTAGATTTTTTAGCGTGTGCTTTTGTTTTTCCTTATACGCCTTAAGTTGGATCCATATTTATGGCATCTGTACCTGAAATGACCAATGAAGCAACCCTTTCTCTGAGGGAACCTTTTGTTTTTCCTTCTTATGGAAACATTGGTCCTCCTTACATCTCTACTTTGAGCCTTCCAAATCTCACAATTGGGTTACCAGAATGGCTGTTTTCCACTCAAGCAATCCCGAATGCAGCGAGTGCTTCGGTTGTAAGCACTTCTCCCCAATAACATCAACCTCATGTTGATCCTTCACCTTCTTCCCCAGTAAGATCTTCTTCACCTTCTTCACTTGTAAGGTCTTCTTCCATTTCATCTTATTCACTGAGTGAAAACTTTGAAGCTAGTAACCCAGTGGATAAGAAGAAGAAGAAAAGGAATATTAAGAAGAAGAAAAATAAGAAAGGGTCCAAAATTCCAACCACTGCCAGACATGTTGGAAAACAACCAGTTACTGTTAATCGTGCTGGGAGTGTTGATGATGCCAAGATCACCTAAACAACTCATAAGCCCAAGTACCCTTGCAGTATTTGTAAGGGTATCCATCTTCTTAAGGATTTCCATAGTCTATCCAAGGTTATAGAAGCATGGTCTACACGCCCTAGCCATCCCATGTCATCAACCTTTGAACAACATGCTGATGACCTCCCATCAACTAGTTAGGATACCGTTGGGAAGAATAAAAGTAGAGTCAAGTTCCCGTGTAGGTTATGCAGAGGGAGTCATCAAAATCCCCTTTTCCCTCGTATGGATGAAGCCTCGAAATTACTGGAAGACATGACTGTTTCTCAGCCTCAACTTCCAGCTGCTTACCACATGCTTACTCTCAACCTCCCTATAGTTGATGAAATGATCAATCCAGTCCCTTCGTCGGCCAGTCCGATTGATTAGGTAGTCAATATGGTCATGTACTTAGTTGAATTAGTGGGAAAAGTGGTCGATCTGATCCCATCCTCAGTTGATCCCACTCTCTTGTTAGAGAGTGAAACCCAAGCGGTTGATCTATTTCCATCCTTCAACCCCATTCTCCCCTTGGAGAATGAAACCCAAGTGGTTGATTTGATCCCATCATCGATCGATCCTACTCTCCCTCTAGAGAGTAAACTCGATACTTCCCATGTTTTTCTCGTTGATACAAAATCTACCGTGCTAGGGAGAATTCATCCTTCTCCCATGGAACCCCCTCCAAGTAATGAGGCCATCCTTTTTGATTGGGGTGCACTAACTGGACCTCATCTTCCCTCTCACATTATTTTCAGGATTACAGTACATGTTTTTGGTCAAGACGTTCCGCAGACGCTGGTAGACGAAGGTGCATCCGTTAGTATTTTTTCCTGTATTGCTTGGCAAGATTTAGGTTGTCCTCAGCTTGTGTTGGTTACACATAATCTATTATCTTTTAACAAAATAAACAATTAACCTTTAGGGACCCTTCCTCAGTTTCCTGTAACTTTGGGAGGGAAAAATGTCTTTATTGATGTCATGGTAGTCCAAGACCCCATGGATTTCGATTTACTCCTTGGGCGCGATTATGCCTATGCCATGAAAGATATCGTGTCTACTCTTTTTCGCGTGATATATTTCCCTCACGATGGAATAATTGTGACTATTGATCAACTTTTGTTCATTGGCCCTGACTTGACCATCAAATCAATGACCTCCCTAAACGGTTATTATATGCATATGGTATCACCCACACCACAGGTCAATTACGTGGCATTTTCTCCCATTCCTTTAGTTGTCAATGAAGATGAGCCTCTCACTATAAGTTCAATATCTTATGACTTAGATCTGGTAGTTGACATTGTGATCTCTTCGATAAATCTATTGGAGCCTGATCTCCTTACCCCTATCGTGGCCCTCGACATGGTGTCCTTCCAGAGCGTTGTTCTTCCATCAAGTGAAGATCTCTTGGAATCCATGACTGAGTTTTGTCCCTTGACATGGTGTCCTTCCGGAGAATTGTCCTCTTGGAAGCCATGATCAAGAAGAGGAGATTTGATCATGGTTTTCTTATTTGAAGCTCATTAAAAAATGAAACCAACTTTGAGCATGTTTTTCTGATTCAAAGCTCATTAAAAAATGAAACCAACTTTGAGCATGGTTTTCTGATTTCAAGCTCATTAAAAAATGAGACCAACTTTGAGCATACTTTTCCAATTTCAAGCTCGTTAAAAAATGAAACTAGCTATGAGGATAGTTTTTCTTCTCTGTGGAAACCTCGTTAAAAAATGAAACTGATCTTACGAGGATAGTTTTTGCGTCTCCATGGAAAACTTGTTAAAAAATGAAACAAAGGTTATGAGCATAGTTCCCGTTTCTGTGTCAAGCTCGTTAAAAAATGAAACAGAGGTCTAGGGATTGAACCTGGATTCTCGAGCATAGTTTTTCTTCTCCGTGGCAAGCTCGTTAAAAAATTAAATAGATTTCCTCCCTCTTCGATTGAGTCAAGTACTTCATTACATATAGTATTTGAAGCTTCATTTCATCCACCTATGTCGTTGGAAAGAATGAGGCTTGGGGGCAATGCTTACAACCTCTGGACTTCATGTTGAAGTTAAGCCGCTAACTTCTTAAGTTGGGGGAAAAGTACAAACCATCCCTGGATAATGCGTTGGGAATCTGAAAGCATAGTTTCCTCTGGTTCAAGCTTGTGTAAAAATGAAACCAGGTCCAATCATAGTTTTTTTTAGTTTTAATCTTGTGTAAAAATAAAATCTATCCCAAGCATAGTTTTGTTTTGTTTTAAGCTTGAGTAAAAATGAAAACAATCCCGAGTTTAGTCTTTGTTCTTTCTCATGCTCGTAAATACCTGAGAATGTAATCGAGTATAATTTTATCACTTTTTTAGACTCGTAAAGGTTATACGAAAAAGGAACCCCCTGGAGTTCTCTTTAAGCTCTTTTCAGACTCCCTAAATATAAAAAGATTGTCAAGCGATCTTGTTGTGTTTCACACTCGTTAAAGTATTAGAAAGCATGTATGTTGAGCGGTAGTTTATCTCTTTTTCAGTCTCATCAGACTACTTTATGGAAACTAAACACTCTTATAAATAATGATTAGAAAAAGTTATGAAGTCCTCTTTAAGTTCTTTTCAAACTCCATAAATATGAAAAGACCACCGAGTTTTCTTTCTTTGGACTCGTAAAACAAACATCGAAAGGCCCATATGGGACCGAACCACTCCTTCCTAGGGTTCGTTAAACATACTCCGAGGGACTCATCCGAAGGATGAGCTTACAGTTCAAGCATATGTTATGCTCCTCAAGCTTGTGTAAAAATAAAGAGGTACTCGCCAGAGATGGTGGGGGAAAATTGGGAAATAAATGTGTCTAAATCTGTATTCTATGGAATTAAGTCGCTTTTGAACATAACACCCTTTCACTCACTTTGTGTCTAGGTTGGAAAATCCATTTGTCTCTTGATCATACTCCTTTTTAAGATTACAAATTGGTCTGTGATCCCTGTTGTTGAGTTAGTATTTCCAAGACAGTTGTCATGTCGTCAATATGTTCAAAGAGAGGTTCAACCTGAAAATCCTTTTATTGCATCGACCATTTATGCAGTCCTTAAGCCTTATATTGCATTGACCATCCCTGAGTCAGTCCTGAATCACTTGTTACTCTGATCTACTTCAAATCATTTTAACCCGTTTCGTGTCATTGATGGGGAATACATTAAGGCCTTCCTGTGACGAGTCTTTTCCTATCGACTTCAACTCATTATCCAGGAATTATACTTAGAAACTAATTGGTACCTAGGAACTTGCATTCCTCAATGGCATGTTTTCTTGCTTTCAATAGTGGGTTTTCATTATTGACCCCTGATCGAGAGATTTCACTGAGTGTTCGACTTCAGCTCACAAATTCATACCCGTTGGATTATACTAGTGTACCTTGGGATTCATTGACATTAATGGTGATTTCCCTTTCACTTGTTAATGATATACACTAATGACCGGTAATCAAGTGGTTTCTACCATGTTCAACTTCAGCACATGTATTCGCATGGTTAGATTCGTACTATAGAGTGGTGGAGATGAAGACCCTGAATCTTTTCTGACAGATTTAGGTTGCATTGGAGTATACTTAGATTGTACTTTTTCATATATCCATAATGTATGTATCATGGATATTTTCAAATTTGAGTCTTTAACAAATAGATCCACAATGTATTTTTGGTGTCTATGTTCATATTTGAGTCATATTGGCATGGATCCACAATGTATGTTTGGTGGCCATGACCTATCTTACTTGACATGGATCTTTGCATGTCGGCATTTATGCTTTGATTCATTTGTATTATGAGTATGGGAATGCCTACCTCAATGATGATATATTATTGTACTATCTTTCCTTGTTTGTTGGCATGTTTCTGACTGACGTGTTCCTTGTTCCCAACACACACTCGACAAAGTATTTCAGCTATCACTCTGTTCTAACTTCATACTTTGGGGGGCTTAATGTTACACATTATTTTCACCACCCCTATGACCATTAATGATGTACACCTATCCTTTGTATTTAGAAGGATCAATGGCCTGAATCCCTGAAGAAGAATGAAGACACATTTTCCCAGAGAGATGGAATTATCTTTTCCTTTGTGCAAAACCTTGTAAAGAAGGATCGTCGCACCTTGCTCAGTGTTAAGTGTGATATGATCTAGGATCGATACAAGCTGCACCATAGTGTCCTGCGACGTTGTCACACCTTGCTTAGTATTAAGGGTGGGACGATCTTACGTATGAAGAAAAATAATATCTTCTCGACGTTTCTAGAATAGAAGCTTCGAGGATTAGGTGGCCTCCGATTGGTTTGGATATGAGTTGCATACTTGTTCTAGTGGGATCATCCTAAACTCCTCACCCTATCCTTTTCAACTTATAAAAGGAGAGGAGTTCTCATGGGGAAATCTAGTTCTTGATTTCTTTAGTTTTTGAGCTTGGTGAGTTGGTGTGAAGAGATTTTGAGAATATCTAATGAGATATTATCCTAGCCAAGAGTTTGGAGTTTTTGGGCCTATGTTGTCTTTGAGTTTCACTTTTCCAAGTTGAGATTGTGAGTGACTTTCAAATCTACAGTATCAAAATCAGTGGAGCAAAAGTGTGTGGGTAGAAAGGAACTGTTGGAAGGGACCCTACAACATCAAGGCATCGATTGTATTCCCCTTTACATATTTCTAATACAATAATATATTTCTTTCCCATAAAATTTTTCTTATTTTATTGTATGACTCCTTGATCACATACACATGTTATGTTAAGTATAAATTGTTGCTTTCACTTTGTAGGCTTATGTCTATTTACAGGTTCAACATCCCATAAGCTTTGGAACGAAGAGAGGATGACACTAGCAAGGACAAGCGACATTTAAAAGGTATGACATTTATCTCTTGTTATTTAGTATGCTTGACAATTAAAACTTAGGGGAAGTTTTGTATTCTGTCTTGTTTTGTTCTAGTTTCTGGGTGAAACTAGGGAGATTAGTTTGTGTCCTCACTTACCGATTTGTTCGATAATAGGTAGAATTAGGATTGCAAACAAATTCATCTTTGAGTGGAATGTGGGGCCCAAGGAGAGAGGGCGCACCTCTAAGGTGGATTTTAGTGGGATGTGGGTCCCTATCCAAGGGGACCACACCTCCTAGTGGAGAGTGGGGTCTAACAATCCCAACTCTCAGCCATGGAGGCCAAGCCTTGGAACACATGTCATAGGGAATGGGGGGCTGCTAGGGAAATAAAAGGAAGCCGAGGATGAGAGGACGAGACACATTTATCATTTGTGAGGTTGAGAAAGTGAGAGCAAGAGGGGCGCTTGGGTAAGAGAATAAAGAGTGCTAGCAGCTGAGGTAGAGGGCGAGTTCCGAGGTAGTTTGGAGAAGCCAGTGGAGGTTATATCAAGACCATTCTAGGCAGCCAAGGAGGCTAAACTCAATACCAAGAGAGAAACATTCTACAAGCCAATTTCTGGGATTTTTCTGTAGGTAGCAGCAAGCCAAATTTGGGCCAAAATTCTTCATCCATCCATGCCATACACATGCCGTACCTACCAACTGCTGTGCAAGTTGTACTGGGCTGAAATAGTATAGCCTATACAGGATGTACTAATTCCATACACTTGTTGTACTTGTTGAGAAGTACTGGGCTGTGCTATACAACAATTTTGCTGGGCTTTTTTTTAGCTAAGAAGGAGTGAGAAAGGTTGTTGGAAATTTCTGTAAGAAATTTCCATTTTTCTACTGCTATAATTTCTCTTGGATGACCATAATAAATCCCCCTCATTGCTGGTTTTCCCCACATTGGGGTTTCCAGGGTAATATATGGTGTACTGTAATTTTTATGTGCTTGGTTTTGTGTGTTTCCGCTATTATATTTCTGTTTTATATTTCAGCTGTAGGTTACTGCATAAATTCAGATTTTTATATCAGCATTGATATTTTTTGGTTAAGATAATTTATTGGTAGCAATCTCAGTGATTGAGTTATAGGTGTAAATTGAACATGATATCATATCTTAGCCGCTAAGTATAGAACAACCAAGTGATTCACTGTGCACACCAACAAGGGTAAACTAGAAAGTGGGACATAAGACCAGTCTGTGTGGGTGAAATCGGGACAACAAACTCAAATGGCCAGTGCATGCTTGAGGGTCGAGGACAGGATGGATGGAGCCTCAAATTTCTGTCCTTGGAGCGAGTGAATTAGCTTGGTGTTGGAGGAGAATGGGATGCTGGAAATTGCAGAAGGCAAAGTGGCAGCCCCAACTGATCCAGTACAACTAGCTTCCCATTCCAAGAAGGATTTCAAGGCCAGGAGTATACTTGTGGATGGTGTCAAGGACCACATAATTCCACATTTTTATGGAAAGAAGACATCAAAGGAAATGTGGGAGGCCCTAGTAAATCTACACTGGTCTGACAACCAGAAAGGGAAGATGCTGCTCATAGAGAAGCTGAGAAGCATGAAGATGGACAAGGGAGAGTCGGTGGTCACTTACCTCACAAAGTTCACTCAGATTCAATATGAAATTGCATAAGTGGGAGAGACCATGGACGAAACTGAGCTGGTGAGGACAACCTTGAATGGCTTCACCAAGCAACAAGACGCGTTTTTCCGAGGGGTGGTTGCACGAGAGAAACTCCCTGATTGGGAGGGGTTGTGGGATGAATTCACCTAGGAGGAGCTGCGAGTGGATGTGTCTCAGGATAGTCAGCTGAAGAGTGATGAGGATGAGAACATGACTCTTCATCCAAAGAAGAGAAGTGGAGTGGGAGGCTCTAGCGACATGGGCAAAGTGAGATGATTTGCATGTCACAAAACTGACCACTATGCCAATAAGTGTCCTAACAAGAAGAAGAAGGAGTCGAAGGTAGCATCTGTTATCACTCTAAAATTTATTTGGGATGCATCAAAGAAACCCAGAGGGAACCACAAACTTCTTGGAAACTGGAAACTAGCCTTTCTAGTTTCAGAGAGGGCTCTCTCATGCAACTCAGTCACCCAGTGTTACCTCAGTAACTAGTTGTATAATCAGTGCAATGGTTAGATCTTTTGTCAAAATCCAATTTTAAAATATTGAGGAAGGGATGAGTTTATATTCCATTGGGAAATGGAGTCAACTTCTGAGATATATAATGAAGATTAACACAACTATGTACTCTTGAGGGAACATAGGCAAAGTAAACATATCTTTCAACAATAAACAATATTCAGATGATGGCAAGACAGAAATAAGAAAATCCCATTACGAATGAGAGCATCTAATAAGGATGAATTATCAATTGTAACTTTAGAAAAAATAACATAAAGGCTGACTACAATGAAAAAAACACCTAACAAGGGTGATTTCTGGATCTACAATCATTAAAACATGACACTTGCATTTAACTATATGAAGGGAGCATCTATCAAGGATGAATTCCGATCATTTACTCTTTAGCTATGCTTAGAAGAAAGAGAAGAAGTGAAATGAATGTGAACTTAGAGGAAAACACACTGAAAGAGTACATCGTGATGAATCTCCACTATAAAAAACACTCTCTACTTGTATTTAAAATTCATGAATATATATAGAGTTTTCCAGCTGCAAAAGAAGGCTTTTCTCAAGCAAGTTGAACCCCTCCTCCTTTGCACATTCCAAGTTATCATATATATATATAAATATCATATTCTAGCCTAAGGAGGTCTAAATTCATCTTTTCCAAAAATAGAGAGTTGTTACAATAACTTAGGAAAGAATATTTTCCAAAACTCTGCTCATATCCTACTATATAGGGTTTGATTTTTGACCAACTAAAAATGTGCCAACTAAAGAGAAAATCATGGGATATGATAGGATAGTATCCAAGCTTCAATATCCATATCAATTTTGGATCCACCTTGCTTATTTAGAGGTCCATCAAGTCGAATTTCAAAGATTCTATAACTCTGTTAGCAAGTCTGGCTTGGTGAAATTCTGAAAAATAGGCCTCAAAGATCATTTCGTATCTTCCAAATAATAAAACCTGTGTAAAAACTAAGAGAGGTTTTTGTTATTGGGTTCATTATTGACAAAAAAATCTTTTGGTTTTCAAAAATTATTCTCCATATCCTCATAATCTGTGCCCAAAGATGATGACTAAACCAGGAAAACATTAAATGCTAAAATCTGGAAAAATGGGCCGTAAAGATTCATTCGAATCTCTCAAACTATGACACCCGTGTAAAACATGAGAGAGGTTTTTGTTATTGAGGTCATTTGTGACAAAAAACTCTCATTTTTTTTCGAAAATCCTCTCCAGTTTCTCAGAAAAATGGTTTTGAAGTTTACTACTAAACTGTCATTTGTGTAGCGTGCATGCTGTGTAACTATAACCTACAACAATTTCATAGGAAATTTGCGTAGCACACTTGATTTTTATTGAAACCCGTGTAGATCCTGGTGGAAGAAAATCATTGGAGCTCTGTGCTTACCTAAAATGTTGTATAACAATCACCTCATGTTGTCCTTTCTAATCATGTGTGCCTACACCATTTGCATTGCGAGAGCTTGCTACACAAGTGCTGTGTATGACAATTTACTAGTCCAAAAATTGCATCTATGCTTAGGAGGTGGATTTATGCTGTCATCCTTCTCTGAATCAAAGGTACAGGGAGTGAATTTTTTTTTTTTATAACACATCTTAAACTTGATAACATCCTCCCTCTTTTTATCACCATGAAATTGCACCTTTGTATAATGAGCAAAATTCCAGCAAAACACCCAAAATCCAGTAGTGACTCTTATCCCCAAAAAGACAAAATTGTGAGATTTCTTCATTCATATCTCTGCTACTTCTTCAAGTAGTTCAAGACTCCTTCTGGATTCATCATTAAACTAGAATTTTTGTTTGAGATACATTTTTTCCTTTCTTAATGTTAATTTTTTCACTTTCAAGTTTCCTACTTGCCTGAGCAACATTGCATTTCTTTTCAGTTTTGAATGGGATTTGGAAATGGATGCACATGCATCATCTATGGCTGGTTTTCATTCTTGAAAGTGTTCCATCATTGTGTCCTCTGATATCCTTTTTTCCTCTCCGAGCTGGATAATTTGGTCTTCATCCATCTCTTGAGCTAAAAGTTCAACAAAATTTGTCTGCAATGTAGGTGTAGGAAATCCTCCAGTAGTTGACCTTGTGGTTGGTCTACTGTGTTTCCTTTGCCTCATCAGTGAAATGTATCCTCCTACCCTTATTCAAAATTGGTTGACTTGGTGAAGGGCCCTCAATCTCCTTTTCTTTTCCCTTTTCTACAACACTTCTTCTCTTTCCTATGTTGTCATAGCTCTGTGTTTTTTTTTCAAAATGAACTCGAAACTATTAAAGGTAGAGGTGTCTTCAAAACTTAGTAGACAACTTGCACAAAAAATTAGCAGGGCTATGGTTTACTCGAATTAGCATAAGAAGCTTTCACTATATGAGAGGCATGCTATTGAGCAAATATGCTATCATGGAAAAAACAAGCCTTACTGGTTTTTACATAGCAAAACAAGTGAATATGAGATGCGTAGCGAGAGAAACTGCAATAGAGTTTGCATAGCGAAGAATGCTACACAGAGCTCGCATAGCGAGAGAGCCTGCACAAGATTTCCGTAGCGAGGAAACTATTTTTCATAGCAGAGTATTCTTGGAGCTTGCTCGAGAGGAAATGGTTGATTCACAATTCGAGGAAAAATAGACAAAAGGTGGAAAAGATACATGCACGAGTTGATAGAGAGGGTTTTTTGAAAGGGAAAGCTCCCATTTTGGATGATAAATATTTCCAACATGTTTCAAGTAACTTGCGCATGATGTTTGCACAATGTACACATGTTTTTATTTGCCAAGGTACAAACTGACATGAAATATGATCATAACCTTTTTGATGAATCTATCATATGTAATGATGATCAATGATACCCTTTGAAATGACTTTCTCTCCTAGACTTATGACTCAACTTTGACATACCATTTCCCACTTTGTGAAATTATTACAAACTCAAAAACCAAGGACCTTTACAAACTCTTTCATGTGATAAACATCCTATGGACCTTTAAATTTTGTTTTTTGTCTTTCATGATGCGTAATGATGTATCATGAAATTCACACAAAACCATTTGACTCATAATTATAACTTGACTCCCTTTTGACATGCAACTTTATTTTTATTTTAAAAATGACCCAAGGACTTTGAGCCATCTCATGAGACAAACCACACACACACACTCTAACTCAATTAGGAATACTCTAGTCTTTCAAAGACCAAAATATGCCTTTACAATTTTTTTGACAAACCTATAAACTTATCTATGAAAATCATGGTTCTAACAACATCTACAACATTTACCGAGATGGATGCATTTGCAGAGAAATTTGAGGATGATTTTTCTTTGGTTTCCACTCTTTTTAGCAGCAATAGATTGGCTGATTTTGAGGAAAGAGGGGCATGGTTTGTGGACAGTGGGTCATCTCTCTATATGATGTGAATGAGGTCATTATTCGTCAGTGTTTCATAGATGGGCTCAAATTTCCATGTGAAGAATGGGGTGTGCACCAAGCATGCAGTAAAAGGGGTTGGATGCGTCAGATTCCAACTAGAGTTAGGAGTGTCTTTGGAGATAGATGAGGTGATGTATGTGAAAGAGTTAAAGGTTAAATTTCTCTCTATATCATCTCTGGAGGATATGGGGTATGATGTAATGTTCGCTGATGGACATGTGCTCATACAGGCAAATGGAGCGGCCTTGGATGCAACAGTGAGGCTTGACATCAGGAAAGGTATGATGTACATGGTGTTGGGACAACCTGTAGGTGGGTATAGGGGGATCCTTGATCATAGATCAGTGTTGAAGAAAGTCAGTTGATATGAATTGACATTGATGGATGAGTGGAACAACACATCAGATCAGATTGCAACAAAAGTAGCAGATGGATCTTCCGGTTTAGAGGGAGAAACAACAACAACAACAACAACAACAACAAATTTGATTGGATCAAAGATTGATCCTGGTGGAGACACCTCCCTTGCTAAGAGGGAGTGTTAATTTTAGTTCAGTTTGTGTCTCAATTGTGCCTATGTGTCCTAGTCTAGCTGAGGGACACCTTAAATAATCCAGATCAACCTTTGTATTTCTTAGCCTAAGGTAGACTTAAGCTTGCAACAAAATTCATCTTTGAGTGGAATGTGGGGCCCAAGGAGGGAGGGCACACCTCTAAGGTGACTTCTAGTGAGATGCAGGTCCTTTTCCAAGGGGGAAAACCTCCTATTGGAGAGTGGGGTACAACAACGCCAAATCTCAGCCATTGAGGCCAAGCCTTGGCACACATATCAAAGGGAATGGGGGGCTGCTAGGGAAATAAAAGGAGGCTGCAGATGAGAGGACATGCTACATTTATCATTTGTGAGGTTTATCAAGTGAGATAAATATGGGCACTTGGGCAAGAGAACATAGTGTGTTAGCAGCTGAGGTAGAGGGCAAGTTCTGGGCTAGTTTGGAGCAGCCAATGGAGGTCATATAAGGACCATTCTGGGAAGCGAAGGAGGTCGAACTCAGTACCAAGAGAGAAACATTCTACATGCCTATTTTTGG
>SNQJ01S0063236.1:52933-64839 GCA_010110895.2 Picea sitchensis
GGATTATTTAAATAATAAAGTGAAGTGACAAAGTCAAAGAGGATTATTTAAATAGTAAAGTGAAGTGACAAAATCAAAGAGGATTATTTAAATAATAAAGTGAAGTGACAAAGTCAAGGAAGGTTATTTAAATAATAAAGTAAATAAATAACTTTCTAATTATGGAAAGTGTTTATAAGAAGGTTAACCCTAAAATGAAGAAAATGGGTTAAGTGGTCAAGTGGCTATTTGATACATGGACAAGTGGAAAATTGGGAAAAGTTGGACATAGGTGACTATGTGGACAAAGTGGCCTAGAAGATGCTTCTAATGAAGCTACTTGGAGAGTATAAATAAGAGGCAAGGATCTCTCATTTTAATCACACTTGAGAATATTAAATATCTACAGGTGAATGAGGTAACCAAAGGATATCTAAGCCAAATTTTAGAGGGAAGGTGAAGTAAATAAGGCCGAAATTCAAGGGAGGATAAATTCTTTTGATGATGCTTTCTAAGGTATGTTATTTACAGGTCATGTCACCATTTTTGCAATAATTTTGTTTCTAGAATGTTTCAGATCATGAAATTGGGAGGCCATTGAGGAAACATATCCAATTATTTGTTGTATAAATTTCAACTTGTGGGTCATTGTATTTTTGGAGTTACACTCTATGGAAAATAGGGTTTGTGGCTAGTCCTAAAACTAGTCTAAAACAAGTGTTTCAGGTAAAAACATCATAACTTCTTCATAACAGATCCAATTTCAGTAAGAAAAAGTGTGTTGGTTAGAGTACAATCTGTAGTATTCTGTGTAAAATTTTCAGATCCATACAACAAATATTCCGTGCGGGGCACGCTCTACAAGTTCACTCTCTAGAATAATCCAGAATTCAACAAGGTATGCCATTTTTGCTATAACTCCTTTTATGAGAGGTTCCAAGTAGTGACACCTGGAGGAATTGCATAAAACAAATTGAAGAACATTGTGTACTATTTTCAAACCTTTATTCATTACAGGTACATTGTTATGCTTATTTCAAGTTAGGGTTGTTGACTAATCCAAAATTAGTCATGTGAGACTAAAGTAAAGTTTGATGAAAATGCTAGTCTCTTGTTGTTAAAGTTAAGGAAGGTTTGCAGGTTTAGGTATATATTGGTGCATGGTTTATGCACTTGTTTATGGTACATGTTGATTACAGATTGAGGTACATGTTGATGCATGGTTCAAGTTATTGGTACAGGTTGTTTGGTGTAGGTTGACTGGTACAAGTTTACAACAGTATATCTCACAGTGATAGTTTGACAGTGGTTCCATTATTCTACATATACGTCAGGGAAGTTGGACGGGGAAAGGAAATGTGGTTGTAGCCACCTTCCGGTTGTAGCCAGAGAACATATAGGGTTGTAGCCTCCTGTTATAACCCTAAATTGCACCAAATATGCATACCTGGCATTAGAACATCTAACTTGCTATCTTTGCCAAGACATCATTAAACAAGCTCTTCAAAAAACCATTGCTTTGAAGGTGTATGTGCCCTGCGCCACTACTTCCTGCGTACACATGCTTTCTGCCACACTACAGCTCACGTACACTCACATAATATCACGAAAAATGGAAAATTGCATAGGATACCAGTTTCTGGGCCGTTACTTAACCGTTTGACTGGCCATAGCCAGTCACCCCAACTGTTACTATCTCTTCTAGCCTATAAAAGAAGGGGTTGGGGTCCCATTTCAAGGAGAATCAAGAGAGCATAGAAACTCTACCCATTTCCATATTCCCCCTTTGCCCCAATATTCGGCAACCACATTGTGAGTTTGAGCCAGAATTCCCTTTTTCTCCATTGCAAGTCCTTTCCATTCCCCTAGAGAGAAATGAAGAGGAGAAGGAGATGTGGAAGTAGTTGGTGCATTGTAAAGAGGAGCCCAGGACCGAGTTCAAGGAGCAATGCCAGTCTCATATTGTAAGTGAATTTTGTGAGATTAATATAAAGAAGTAATTTTTCCGTCCCGCCAAATGACGTCTTAAACTTATATGATTTTTTTACATTTCTTGTTTATGATGTCTAACCCACTAATCCATATGTAGAATGCATGCTTGTAATTTCTTGTTTGTCTTTTGGTGAATGCAGGTCAGCCTTGGGAGGAGACTTACAGTCAGGAAACAACTAAGCACAAAGGGATCGACACCGGACGCAGAGTTTAAGGTATGCCTACCGGATCCCTATACCTTGTCTTTTATGTATGATTGTGGGGTAATGTCGGGATAATTGATAAAAAGTAGGATAATTTAGATGGTTAGCTCTGCCTACATTTTAGAACCCTGGTGTAGTCCGTAGAGGGGTTTTCCTGCTATATCATAATTGGCGACCGTACTAGGGATGCCTCTAGGGTCTTTGGGGATATATTCTTTGGGTGCTTTGAATCAGTTTATTTACTGTTTTTTGAGTTTTTGTAAGTGTTTGAGTCTTTAAGGGATTTTGGTCTTCCATACCAGTATTCCCTTCCTCGAAAGCTTGATTGTTGTTTTGTTTTTTTTAGAAAGTTACAGAGGTGTACACGGCCTAAACTGGGTCTGCACGCGTACATACACGCCCTGCCTTTAGAGAGCTCACGTACATACGTAGGCTGCTGAAGTGTTAGTAGCGTGCTTGTGTTGAGATTTTTTTTTTTTTAAAAGAGAGGCAGTCATACTCTCCCCTGTCAGAAGTCACACTTCTTAGGGGTTTTCTTGGTCTAGTCCTGGTCTCTTTTATAGCAGTCCGTGGCTTAGGTTTGAATTCAACATAGCTTTCTTTTCATCATAAGATTTCTTGTGTTTTCTTTGATAGGGTTTTTAGACAAGTTTGTGAGACTGCGTTGATCTACCTGTTTGGTATTGTCAGTGACTCCCTGCGATTTGCATTTGGGCATGAATTCATTTCTTGGTCTTGTCTTGTCATCATTTCTCCCTTTTTTCTTTAGAAGAAAAGAAAAGAATTCATTTTCAAATTCTTGTTTTAAAGCATAAAACAATAAAAAAAAAATCCGTCATTTCTTTGTTTGGTAAAGTAGTTTAGGTTAGTTGTTTCATTTACCAAGGAAAAAGAAAGTTTTCTTAAGTTCTTTACTTGAATACTTAGGACATTAAGTAGCTCGTAGTCGAGCAAAATCTTGTTTTGAGTTTTTCTTTTCAAGGATTTGAGAGAAGTAGTTACGAAAAGTTTGGTTAAAGAGTTTAAATTGGAAAATCTTTATTTGTGAAGAAATAAGTATTTTGTTTTTAGTTTCATCTTATGCTCTTCTCTTTCGTCTCTTGAGAACATCACTGGTTTCATTTTCGTTCCTTTTGACTTAAGACAACCACTAAAATTAACGCTTAATTAAAATTTACTAGACTATGTGTTTGTAGGGTCCATCAATTTAGTCTAGGCTAGAGCCTTGATTTAGGATTGGAGAGGAAACTCTTCAAGGCTACAAAAAAAAACACATGAGTTTGTGCTAGGGAGTGCTTGAAAGTACAGTAATCGTGAAATTTATCTGGGACCCCTCTCTAACATAGGGGCTAAACACGAGGTCGCGTGCGGAAAGGTAGTAGAGATAACCCCTCCAAAGCTGGACCAAGCGCAGTGGGGAACACATATAGAGGGATTATCTTGGGATTCCATTCATCACATTTGCCACGGAGCTTCGTGGGTCTCAAATCCATTCAAGGTCCTCAGTCATCTTCTGGAACACTTGCTTTTGATACCCTTGATAGGTTTCGGGCTTGATACCCTGCTCATTGCGGTCGACCCGACTGTCGACTGTACCCGCCTGGTGACTGTTCGCACGCTGGCAACCTAGTTGTCTTTATCTTAGTGACTGACATAGGTGACTGCGGGGGTATACCACAGTACCTAGGGAAAACATCGGGCCATTCTTTGCAGAGTATACCTGGAGGGTGCTTCCATATTCGATTTTCACTTGTGCCGGTAAGTTGCTCTAGTGTTGGCTATTGTAACTGTTCTTCCAACTAGCTAGTGACCTGCTTGTCTTATCTCATAGGAACTTTTTTCTAGTGTGCATTGGTTCTGAAATGATTATAGAAAGCCCTAGTGTGTCATTGATATTCTCACACAGTGGAGGATCAGGAGCTTCGTCGGTCGTAAAGGCTTTTGGGCCTACCACCGGTTGATCTCGAGCCACCCTCACCACTGCTAAGGTGAAAACTAGACCAACAAGGGTCTTTCAAGGCGACAGGGCTACAAGAAACTGTGTCTGACTCATCTTTGAGAGGATAACATTTGATTTTGGAAAAACCAACCATTGCTGACCTCAGAGTGGAAGTTCTTGGTCCATAAAACCCTTCGATCACTGATCTATCGACGCCCATCGTCGTACAGGTTCGACCTTACGAGCATCAGGTAGTGTCACAAGCAGCGATGGAAACAAATGTTGCTACTTCTTCAAGGAATACTCATATTTCCTCTACGACTGTCACTACAGGGGGTGTTCCACCTCCTAACTAACCGTCACCAGTCCGGGCCACTATGGTCTCGACTGCCTCCACCTTGGGCAATGGTCTGATTTCTTCTATGGCGAAGATCACTGCTCCTTTCAACCAAAGTGAGACATGCCCTCCGTTCTCATATGGGATGACTGGCTTCAGTATGAGCAATGTACTTTCCTAATCCACTCTACATACTTTAGGTCTCGGGGCAGGGAGCTCCAACGCTCCTCTGTAAGGATCTATGGGGGGCACTTCAGCTCCCTATAATGCTTTCCCTTATGGAGGGGGTCATATACCACCTTCATCCCCTTCACTCGGTGGTGCTCACCAACATTCCACTGAGCTGAACGTAAACTATAGTTCCTTTGGAGCAGGGAGTCAAGGACTACTTTCTTATAGCATGCTGGTAGGTTTGACACCATTCTCTTTGCTCGGTTCATTTGGTAACAACGCTTTCTCTTCAGCTGCCGTCTTGGCCAAGGGCAACCCCGGTTATGGACAACAAAATCCCGTACAGGGTACTATTCCTGCACAAGGGGAAAACTTAGGAATTCCTTCCTCACAAGGACCTTGGAATCGATGGTAGGGATCAGTTCCCTTGTAAGGGATGATGACCGAGGGAAACCCATTCCATAGCCAATGGATCCTCCAGCAAGGCTCAACATCTATGCCCATTGAATCGACAGGGGGCAACCCTTCCCAAAATCCTTGGAATGCGACGCAAGCCCAACTCTTTACGTCCTACTACAGGAATCAATCGATGACGTCTCAACAAGCGAAAAATATATACACTGGTCACGACCATGGTTATTACCAAAACCCTGGCCAACAACTTAACTTTTTCTGGCAACCTGGTGCTAGCCAAACTCCAGGATCCTTTTTCCTTGGTTATAATCAACAACCCAAATTACCATTTCTGGCAACTCTGCACTTGCCAGACTTGACAATGTTATTAAACGACCCCATCTGTCACGATCCGCGTTGGCCTCCTATGCTGACCAAGTTTTTTTTGGACATCCCAAAGTTCGAGGCCAAGCCTAACGAAGATCCAGGTGATCATGTGACTACCTTCCATCTATCGTGCTCATCCAACTCATTGAGAGACAACTTCGTCCAGTTGCATTTGTTTCAATGCACTCTCATCGGGGGTGCTGCGAAATGGTGCATTGAGCTCGACCGCTTAAGATACTCTTCCTTCAGTGATTTGGCAGTGGATTTCTTAAACCATTTCCAATTACTTGTGAGATACGACACTGACACCGAATTGCTGGCCAACTTTGAGCAGACACAAGTGGACCATATCTTAGATCACATCTGAGAATGGAGACACCGGAAGAGTTTGATAAAAGTGCCAGTCCCACCAGCATTCCTTATTGAGTGGTTCCTTAAGTCTTTGGTACCTTAGTTTCCTAAAGACATCGCAACCTCGGGGGTCTTTTCAGAAGAAGAAGCAATAATGAGAGCTCAACAACTAGAGCTGATTTACTCTCAGTCTAGTTTACTTTACGAAGTTTTTCCAAATGCACCAAGGTCGATACTTGACAAGACCAGACAAAGGTCTGGGCCAAATGCTGATGGTATTTTCGGTTCAATGCAAACAAATCCCACTGATCAGTTGTCAAATCAATTGCAATAATTGTCGATAAAACAGACAATGACCAGCCAAACCACAGGTTCAGTTGTTCTCCCTACACAAAAGTGAGATGTACACATTGTGCAATTGACAAACCCGAAGGCCACCCAACAGTCTAACGGAAAGAAGAAACAACGAAAGAAGGGTAAGGGGGATAATAAACCTACCGATAATGCTAGTGGGGGAAACACTAAAAAGAAGAAGTCAAAGTATCCATGTAATATTTGCAAGGAAGACCATTCGACTCACCAGTGCCCTCGGCTTGCGAAGGCCTAGAAGTTATTGTCACAACAACAACCTGCCATTTTAACGAATCCATTTCCAAATGGGAAAAATCTAATTCAAGCCTCTTCGAGCATGGAAGGGGGCAGTCAGGGACCCCCTCCATCTTCGAGTAATACTGCGTCCACGAATGTGTATATGATGAAAGGTAGCGTTGACATAACGACTAGGACACGTGACTACAGAATGCCAAACACCTCTTAGAAGGGTAAAGAAGCCGAAAACCCACATCTTCCTCTCCAGATTGAGAATACAATGGGTGAAACAATGACATGCATATCGAAAGGAGTGTTCAATAAATCTTCCCACAACCCAAATGCAAGGGCCGCCCAGAACTACTCTGTGGTGGAGGATTTGTCACAAACCCCTTGTGCAATGTCTACTTTGGAAGTCCTCTAGAGTTTCCCTTCCTAGAGAAAGGCTTTGTTAGCTGCCTTAGGATCCGATGAGACTTGTAATCCTGGAACGATCATGCTTGATACGACCGACTTAAAACCTCATCTTCCTTACCATGTGGCGTTTTAAATAGTAGTGTCTTACACCATGAAAACTTTTACTCGAAACATCTTTCGTACAGTGGTTGAAGAGGATACCTCGACATGCGTGATGTCTTTGGCGTGTTGGAAGGCCATTAGCCAACCCATTTTGTCTCCATCACCTACTCTTCTTACTGCTTTTGACAGTCGTTCATTTTGACCACATGGAATCATCCCTTCTTTCCCCATGCAGTTAGGGGGGAAGACTGTGTGCATCGAGGTTGAAGTGGTGGATGCGTCTCTCGACTACAATCTCTTGTTAGGAAGGAGTTGGATCTACGCTATGAAATCAATGGTCACGACAGTTTTCAGGGTCTTGTTGTTTCCACACGAAGGTCAGATCATGTCCATTGATTAGTTATCCTTCTCCCGTCCCGACCCTTCATCTGCGGTATCCACGGTCCCTATGATTGATAATCCTCAGCCTAGAATCGTCAACGTAGGGGTTGGTTTGTGCCCACCTTTGATGGGAACCTTCGATTAACCGCCTCCGACCAGCAATGTCCACTGTATATCGACTATCCCCGACCAGCCTAGGGCTAAAATATTTCAAATCTCATCATTTCACATGACTTACTTTAACAATCGGTGGACTCTTCCTTCCCCATCAACGTATTGGCATATTTTTAGAAAGAGGTGGAGTATGCATGTTTTGTCATTGGTGGAAAAGATCAGCATGTTCAGTAGAGCGATGATGGCATGGAAATGAAAAGATCAACAATGAGCAGAAACAATGATCGATGGATCACCCATCCCAAATTCCCGATGACCGTCAGATCTGAATACAGATAGGAGGAATGCACAAAATAGGAGAACAAATCTCAGATGTTGGATCTGAGCATGAGGACTGACCATCGTTGGATCCAGAAGAAGGAGCACAATCTTTAAGTACAAGATGAAGCAGGCTTACAAAGTCCCGAAAGCAGGAGGGCTATCCATGAAGCAGGCTTACAAGATGAAGCGATCTTACACGTGGCGAGGGATTAACATTTTGCTGACTGAAAAGTCAAAAGAAGGTAGTTCTCTAACCTTCCAACTCGCGATATGAGAAATCGTGATAAGATCTGGATCATTGATCCAAGAGGGACACGTGGTGATAGATTAGAGCATGACAAAGGTTTCATTTCAAAGTTTTGGATACCGGGAGTTGGAGGAGTCAAGGAAGCAACTCATGGCAGGTACTCACGATATGCGAGATCACGAAAAGATCTAGAACGTCGAATCATCAAGATTGTGGACTGTTGATCTAACTCTAGTTCAGAGTTTCGGATATCAGGAGTTGGAGGTGTCAAGGACACTCATGACAAGAATGTTGAAACACGAAATCATGAAGCACCTTTTGGCGCAGCCTGTGGTCACTGTTGGTGGTCACGTGAGAGGGAGGAGCTAGCGGAGCTAAGCTCTTTTTCGGCGATCGCAACTTGGAGTGTCGAGACCCTTCAACACAAGATTGCTGAAATGCGAAATGTGAAAGGCATTCTGATGAGACCCATGGTCACAACCAATGGGAATATGGAGTAGGCACGAGATCCATCATTGGTAATCAAACGGTGCAGGTTAATCAGGAATATGATCGAAGGGTCATCGTTTATTTTCATGATTAATAAGTTTAGTTACAATTCAGTTAGAAAATCGAATCATGGTTCTTGATTGGTTGGTGATATAGTTGCTGAGAAGTTTTTGTCTTTGCCCAAGGAGATTCGAGGTGTGACTGATGAGGCTGGTGAGTATAAAAGGCAAGCTGTAGTGACTGTGTAAGGTTAGCTGTTCTAACAGAAACAATGAGATGAACTGTAAGAAGGATAAAATGAAAGAATGCAGAGCATAAGATAAAAATCAGAGATGAGTAACAATCACCGAACAGACATAAGCAATAGGAGAGTAGCAGAATAGCATGAAGCAAGAGAAGAATAAAAAAATAGCGTGAGGCAGAGCATAACTGCAGAACAGTTTTTGAACCAGAGAAGAATTGAAGAACAGTGAAGAAGGGGTAAGAATTGAAATACCTGTATTGTTTGTTTGTCAATCATTTATTCATAATCAAGGAGGAAGGGTGGTGCTAGGGAGGATTGTGGTCCTCTGATATTCAAGTTGATGCTTGAATATTGGGAGATGTAGCTTCCATCTAGTTGTGGCTAGAAAAAAGGGTGGTGGGGTGGTGCTTGGGAAAACACAGAGTTTTCTGTATGCAAGTTGGTGCTTTTATAAGTGGAAGTAGGTGCTTCCATCCAGTTGGTGGTAGAACACTCATGGAGTTAGTGTTTCCTTCTAGTGGGTGCTGGAGAAACCAGAGATTTGGTTCTCTCAAACAAGTTGGAGCTTGTAAAACAAAGGTAGTAGCCTCAAATTGAATTGGTGCTCAACTATAGATGATGTACAGAACTTAAAAGACTGCCTATCATTTCGAAGAAGAAGAGGTTTTATCCCTTTATGGGTTTCCTCGTGAAAATCTGTCTCTGTGTATATCTTATGTGTGATTGATGCTCATTATTTATGTTGTTCATATGTTGTATAATATTGATGGTCACTTGGAGAAATATTAAAAATGGTTTAATTGACTTAAAATTGTTTAAGCACAGTAACAAATGATTCACCCCCCCTCTCAGTTGTCTTAATAATTTCAACAATTGGTATCTGACCAGGTTCCTTTTATCTAAAGGTAGATATGTAAGCTTAAACATGACAAGTTATGAAGGGACTTCAACAACTAAGCCTCCTCTGTTTGATGGAACAATTTTTTCCTTCTTGAAGGTTAGAATGAGAACATACCTAATGGCCTTAGGTGCTGATGTTTGGGATGTAGTAGAGACTGGATACATAAAGCCTGTTGTGCTAGCCTCCAAGGGTGATAAGTTATAATTTAGCTTTAATTCTAAGGGAATGAATGCTATCTTTAATGGACTTGCAGAAGCTGAGTTTGCAAAGGTGATGCATCTTCAAACTGCCAAAGAAATGTGGGATAAACTTATTAATAGTTATGAAGGAAATGAGAAAGTAAAAGATGCCAAACTTCAAACATATAGATTGAAATTTGAACAACTAAATATGAATGAAGATGAAATAGTTAGCAAGTATTTTTTAAGAGTTGAACAACTTGTGAATGCCATGAATGGTCTTGGTGAAAAGTTTGAAGAATCATTCTTAGTTCAGAAGATTTTAAGATCTCTGCTTGATAAATTTAATCCAAAAGTTTCTGCAATAGAAGAACTAAATGATCTTAAAACTATGTCCATTGATCAACTCCTAGGAACACTAATTGCATATGAAATGAGAATCAACAAAGATAAATCCATTACTAGAGAAGCATCTTTTAAAGAAGACAAGAATACTGATTCGGATTTAGATGATATTGAGGCAAAATTTGTGAGAAGGTTAAAGAAAGGACCAGGAAAATATCAAGGCAAGATTCCCTTCAAATGATTTAACTGTGGTAAGATAGGTCACTTTTCATCTAAGTGTCCCCACCAGAAAAAGGACCAGAACTCTGATGATGAAAAGAAGTACAAATTCAAGAAATATAGTAAAAAGAAAAGTTTGTGTGCAAACAATGAAAATTCCTTAGAAGACATAGATAATGATTCATCATGTGAAAACAAAGTGAATGATTTTATGCGTATGGCTATGGGAGATCTTGATGATGAACACACATGAGGTGAAATGGATGATGAAGAAGTTGTGGTGGATATGGAAGGTGAATTAATCAGTTCTTTGGAAGAAATTGACAGACTCAGATGTAAGAAGAGAAAACAAAAACAATTGTTGATGCATTTTAAAATGAATGGTGAAAACCCTGATGAAAACTTTTCTCTACTAAAAGTGGAGTTAGAAGTGGCAAAGAAAATAGAAGAAATACCGAAACAACAGTTGTCAGAAAATAAAGTGAGGTGTGAAGCCTTAGAAGAAGAGATAGTAAAAACCAGAAAAGAAATGGAGAAGTTTAAGGCATTGTATCACCAAAATATGCCAAGTATTAAAGCCTCAGAAGAATTAGCTTCCATTCTAAATCAGAAAAGGAATCCAAAGTTGAAAGTTGGCTTGAGCTGTGAAGAAGGATCAAGTAGTGATCATCCAAGTAATACAGAACCCATCAAGTTTGTCAAATCTACAATCATTGACAACAACCACTTTGCAGAAACAAAGAAAGAAAATTAGCCATCAAGAAGGAATGAAAGAAAAAATACCAGAACCGAATCTGTTGATCAAAGAAATCATCAGCATGGAAGAAATTGACTACAATATTTTTTTAGGTACAAAGGTTTTTTCTATGGTTATTGTTTTTTCTGTTCTAACTTTGGTCACAAAGCTGTAAACTATTTTTTAAGATCTAGATATTTGAAATCAAGATACTCAAGGAATAATTATCTTCCACAACAAAGATTGAGACAACCAAGAAACAAACGACCACATACTATAAATCATGTGATGGATGGAGGAAGGACACAGGTAGTTATGAGCATAAAAATCATTATGATCTGTTATTCAGTGAACCAGAATGTTACATCTTTCATAACTATGGACATAAAGCTGCAGATTGTCGCTTAAGGAATTTTAAGCTAGATTCGAATCCTACTGCTGAAAATTTCAAGATTTGGAAGAAGAAAGAAGATGACAAGTGTAGACTAGTGTTATCAGCCCAAAAACAAAAGAATCCCTGGTATATTGACAGTGGATGTTTTAAACATATGACTGGAGACAAAAGTAAGTTTCTAACTCTAAGTGAAAGCAAATCAGGAATGCAACTTTTGGAAATGATGCACCGGGAAAAATAAAAGGTAAAGGAATGGTAAGTTTGAGTAATGGAAAAGGGAAAGCTCAAGATGTGTTGTTTGTAGAAGGTTTGAAACATAATCTTCTTAGTGTCATTCAAGTCTGTGACCGAGGATGTGAAGTCATTTTTACTTCTAAAGATTGTAGAATAAAATCTGTGAATTCAGGACAGCTAGTTGCAAAAGGGATAAGAACAGAAAACAATGTCTATGTGTTAAAAGAAGAAAAAGAAGAATGC
>SNQJ01S0063237.1:0-37108 GCA_010110895.2 Picea sitchensis
GATGAATGTGCCAATTATATAGAGAACCTAAAGACACATACGGTGACCATCCATGAAAGGATGCGTCCCTTAGACAATTAATAACTATTATTGTTATTATTATTACCTAATATTATATGTATTTTGTATGTGGCTAAATTCATGAAGGTGGGTAACACTTTCGTGACAATCGGATCTCCAAAATTCTGAAAGATATTTTTTCGGCCGAACTAATATTTTTTTTGACTGAAATATGTTTTGGTCGAACCTTTGAACATCAAATCGAATGGTACAATGACAATGCCCTCTATTTTCATGTACAATTTTAGACGAACAATTTTTTTTTCATTCGGTAACCTCTTTTCGGTCGAAAGATATTCCAACTGAAATCATATTTTGGCCGAAATATTTTTTTTGCTGAAATATCTTTTCAGTCGAAACATTCTTTCGACCGAAAATATGTTTATATATTTACGCACATCATGACTATTACGATTTTTCTGAGATTTTGATGAGTGTGAGAGACAGTGTGAGTGAGTTTGTTGGTGTGGTCCTATTGGCGTGGTCCTGTAGGCGGGTGGATGGGCAGTCGGGCAGTCGGAGCTACGGAGAGCGAGTCTTGGAGCTACAGGTAAGCCTAATCTCTGTAAATTTAAATTTAAATTTAATTTAATTTGGTATTTTTACTGTGACTTGGTTGTGAGGGGCTAGCCTTGTGGGTAAGTCGTGGGCATGCCAACAGCGTGGCCATAGGGCTAACCCCTCGTATCCAAGTCATAGTCCATGGGTTGTGACTTGGCCGTGGGAGGCCAGCCCTGTGGCCAAGTCGTGAATCTGAACTGATTGGGTTTGAATCAAGATGGATTTTTTCATTTGAATCAAGATAGATATGTTTTTTTTTAAATTAATTTTTGAATTTTTCTTTCATATGGATTTTTTGGTAATTTGTATGTTTTATGTTCTCTGTATATAAAATTGAAGCTCTATAATATTTATTCTCTAAACCAAAAATTCATGTATATTACTTTCTTATAGCTACAATCTGGAAAATGTATTTGTCTAGCTAATGTTTCATATAAGGGGTTTTACTCTCTGTGCGCTAACATAATATGCCTTCAATGAAAACATTAGGGGATTGACAGATGAATCCCTTCTTCTGTTCATAGCAATCTCATACACCTAGAGGATAGATACAAATGCAATGTATACATTGACACTGGTTGGATTAATGATAAAGAAAATTGTAGCATCAATATATTAGACATGAAACAATGAAAAGACAAAGAAAATGGAGGCTCAACCGAGTGTAAAGAATTTATCTACAAAACAAATGAAAACTCCGAATGTTCCAGACCTTGGGAAATCTCATTTTTTTGTTCAGATAAACAATGTGCTTGATATTCAATTGATGAAGTTCAAAATTATCAATGCCTCTCCTACTATCACTGTCTTCTTTTCGTTGATTTCATTAAGTCAAAATATATTTCTTCTCCTATAACTAATTTATCATTGCATGATAATTAATGGAAATCTTCATCATTTCGGGCATGTTCCCCTGTTTCTGGTTTATTGATACAGTCGTTGTCATTCGTGAATGATGCCTTGCTACTTTCTAAGTTGTAAATTGATCATCTTGCCAAATTCAAAGATGATCATTCTTTTTTATATTCAATCATTGATATTGGTGTGTTCTTTGAGGCCGAGGAAGACAGTTGATGATTGTTTCTCTTCACATTTTTGTTTTTGAAATTTTTATGGTCATCTTCATATAAAATACCTCATTACTATGGGAGAATACTACAAAACTAAGAAATATAAATTCAGGTTGTAGCTTTAGATCAAATAGATACCAATAGCACAACATGGTAATCCTTCAATAGGAAAGCGCTAAAATTCTACAGAAGCTTCTAAAATGAGACTTTGCAAATAAGACTTACATTGTTCCATTGATCCTTCAGTGGCATCTAAATCATCTCAAAATATACCATTCTGCCTTGTATTCAATAAAATTCCTATTCCAATATATGTTCCAATGGTTATACAAATTTGGATTTCATAATGGTAATAGCATTAGAGGGAGTGGGACACATGTAAAAAATATTACCAGTTTTGTCTCAGGATCTTTTATTTGCATTGTTTCCATTTTGGTCCTAATATTTAATACTTTCCTCTATAATTTTTGTGTGGCTACTTTTAGTTTGAATAGGCCTGTAACAACTTGTTTACACAATTTATGTGTGATGAACTTGAATCAAGATAATCCTATAAAATATAAAAAAGATTATATGATTATACGTCATTCTGATGTAAATCAAACATTTAAAATATCTTTGAAGCTGTGTTTATAGTTATTTATCAAATGTATGCACATTTTGATCTTAATATTTAATACTTTCCTCTATAATTTCTGTGTGGCTACTTTTATTTTGAATAGGCATGTAATAACTTGTTCACACAATTTATGTGTGACAAACTTGAATCAATATAATCTTATAAAATATAAAATATAGAAAAATATTAATCCTAAAACATTATTTATATTTGAAGATATAATAGTTTTAAATTTTTTCTTGTTGATTACAAACTTCAAGTTACAAATTAAATTAAAAACATAGTTTTTCTCTTTATTTTTATATATGGCTATTCATCACATATTTAAATTCCATCCAAGATGTCATAAAAATAGTTTGGAATCTATTTCTTTATTTTTATAATTTTTGTCATTTTGTATATAATTTAGATAAAAATTATGAATGTTTTTGTTATTATTTAATTGTAACTTTACTTGCACTAAAAAAGATTTATTTTGGAAAATAAATTAGTGTTGTTAATCATCAATATTATGTATAAAATCAGGTCACAAATCTAATATAGAAATAACATTATAAATCATATTAGAGATCACAATAAAAATAACATTAACATTAAGTCAAGGACAAATTGATTAAATTTAATTAACTATAAATATGTGTAAATTTAATTTCTATAAATTTAATCATTCAGCTTACTCATCACTCAACTTCCTTCCAAAGGGCCTTTTTCGTGTACAGACGCAATGTCTCCAATGCAACAATCTCTTTTGCTGCTAGATTTTGAAAATTTCCTTCTTTCTTCGCTTGGTCTTGATAGATTTATCTTTGCAATCTTAACTGTGATAAATTTAGTGCTTTAATCCCCTTGTGGGTAGAAAACTATACTCTTTATATTCACCAAGAAAGAGTCTTTGTTTCATATAGAAAGAAGCATTCACCAACCTAAATAAAATTGGAAGAAAAGGAATACACCGACGATGAAGAATCTGCATTAATATAGAAGTCAACAAATAGAAACAAACTTTGAAACGTAGGCAATATATTCCCTGTAGTCATTCCATCAACCTACAGAATAGATACACTGAAATATGTAACAAACACTTTGCATTGATAGCGAAACTGATAAAAGACATCAATATTTTATGTGAAAGCCTCATTTACAAAGCTAGAGGAACAAACAATTTTAAAATATACAAAATGTCATGTACAACAGATAGAAATAAACCTTGAAACATGGGGAAAATATCCACTGCAATTATTCCCACAACTAAAATATGTTACAGTATTTTGCACTGTAACAAAAAGACATAAGTAGTGAACATTTCATGTCAATATGTCATTTACAGAACGATAAGAAATAAAAAAAATTAATCCAAATGTCTAACTTCAATGCCATGAATTGAGATACCAATTATGATTCCTCCAAAAGTCAAGCTAGCTTCCATTTTCAACAAAGACAGGCTGAAAAGTATGAAGACTCAGAAATAGAACATAATTAATGATACCCAAGAAAATTGATAAGAACACATCGGAAAGTTCATAGCAGAAATGCAATTTGAACTTGCATCTTCATTCAAGAAAGTAAAAAATGCAATTTGAACTTGCATCTTCATTCAAGAAAATAAAAAATGCAATCTGAACTTGCATCTCTTTTTAGAAAGTGAAACGTTTCAACAACTCTTGTGAAATTGACCTAGGAGAATCTTCCTAGGTTTGCTCGTGCACCCTTTCACAGTGATATCATAGATGCACTTATCCAAATTATTATAAATTTTAGAATAGATTTTTATAATATAAATGTTAGAATACATTTTTACTATATTATTTTGGAACTGTTGTTTATAGTCATTGTACAATTATGTTTTATAACATTTTTTATCTGAAATTTACTTTTTTTATTAGGAAATTATGATTTAAAATAAAATTTATATTTGGGTTAATTAAACATTTATCTCATATATATGTGTGTGTGTGTGTGTGTGAGCTAGCTCACATATAATATATCTGTGAGCTAGCTCGTGCATATAATATATATGTGAGATATCTCGTCCATATAATATATATGTGAGCTAACTCACATATAATACATGATAGGCCTCTGCTTATGTTATCTTATGAGATTTAACTATCCTATGCCTAATCTGATTCCATTGTAATTCCCCAAATCATTTGTATTACTTGGAGCTAAGGTGGGCATCACTCCTAGTTATAGTGTACATACTAGTGAATATATCTTAATCATAGACTACCTGAATCATAGAAGCATTATCATTAGTTAATACAGATTCATATTACGTATATAGGCAATGGTATACATCTTATCATATGCATTAAATTACTAATATAACATGACATATACCGTATATAAGTTGGGCATCAGTCCTAGTTATAGTGTACATACTAGTGAACATACAGTAATCATAGACTACCTGAATCATAGAATCATTACCATTTCTTTCTAGTGATATCCCATGTAGTTAATAAGAGATAAGATTAATATCACAATACATATTGATTATGGTAAATAGGTAACATGATATCACCTGTTGAACCTTAAGCTAAGTTGTTCTTGTATTACTGATATCATAGTAATGGAATGGATCTATTCCCCTTGTATTACACGTTAAGATATTTCCTTTAGTTCTTATTATATACTGCCCTTTGTAGTTAACAGTCATGTCATTTTCTTCATGACCCTATGTTATAGCTCATAGAACAACCTTTAACTGTAACTGGACAAATAGGGTAGATGTTAGTAGTATCCCTATTCAATGGACTTACTTCATTATAGTGATCATTTTTCTGGTACCAAGATGAGATTCATAGTATGGAATGTTATGGAATTAATGGGAAGCAATATCACTGGATACTACACAATGAGAGATTCAAACCAATGTAATCATTAGTTCATAATCAAATACATCACTCATATCAGGAAGTTGTAGTCATAGTTAGTTTTGTACTAATTTACATATTCAAGTAATGGCAATCAATGGTAATAAGTTAAGCTAATCCACAATCAATGGTAATAAGCTAAGATAATATGCAATCAATCATGAAGGAAAAGAAAACATGTAGGATGACACACTGGAATAACTTGACTCATATGATGGCAAGGAAATGGACCTTGGGGATCTCGACCTAAAGTCCACTTCTTCTTCCTACTAGCAACAAGACTTGAATTCAATCGCTGAGCAATAGGCTCAGCTTTTGAAGGACTCACTAGTTCATAATAAAATTCTTAGCAACCCAACAACAAAAATAAAAGGTATGTCCTTTGTTCCTTCTACAAGAATTAAATCCTCTTCCTTTGCTCAACCTAGAAAACCTAAAGAAAAATAAAAAGAGGTCGGAAAAGAAACAAACAACTTCTTAAATATATGGGAGAGTTTTTGGTTAACTCATGCTACCTTACCTTGATGAAAGACAAGTTCCTACCCAACCCCCAACATTCCTCATGAAGGTCATCTCTTGGAATATCAAAGGCCTTAATGGTAAAACCAGGCACAAGCTTCTCAATAAAAAAATCCTCTAGGAAAATCCCTTTATAGTAATGATACAAGAAACTAAATGCCTCCAAGTCCTTCTTCAAACCCTTTCCTCTTGCATCTAGCAGGGACCCCAAGCTATGGCCTTATATGCACACGAAGTAGCAGGAGGCCTTGCCCTTATCTAGAACCATGCTAAAATAACTTTGTCCAACTTCTTTACCACCAAGCGATTCCTCACAGATCCCTTCCAACTTGTATGTTCCTATCAAAATCGCTTTCTCACTAATTTTTATGGCCCCAACTCTATACCTATCAAGCTTAATTTTGTTGACTCCATTCAACACTTGCAACCCCATCATCAATAATGATCATTGGCTTATTGGTGGCTACTTCAACATAATTACCTCTTTTATTGAAAATAAAGGTGGCATAAGAAGGCTTGACCATGACTCCCAATCCTTTCTTGATACCATCCAATCCCTCAACCATCAATGACATTCACACCTATAACAACTATAGAAGAGGCCAAAACCAGGTGGCTTCAAGACTTGATCATTTGGGACACGTGGACCTTAGTAGAAGACTCCCACCTTCACTCCAATTTTATGCCAAATCTAAATATAACCTTCCTCACCTTCATCCCAAAGGAAGACAAGGTGGAAACCCCCCCCAAAAATTAATTTTTGTTATCAGGCCACAAAATCAAATTCATTTGCAACTTAAGTTTTTTTTCAATCAAACTCAATGAAAATTATGTTTAATGTGTAGAATATAAGTAACTTGTTACCTGTTCATCATACACATTTTTATTTCAATTTGCTTCCAGATATTGAAATCTAAATGCAAAAATTTAACAATTTAATATAATATCAACTCTTTTGGAATCAAAATTCACAATTTCATAATTAAAATTGATACTTTTTAAGATGACTTTTTAATTTTTAATTAGGATGATAATCATACATGTATTACCTTGAATTTTTTAATTAGGATGTTAATCATACACTTTAAGATGTATTTAAAGTTTTTCTAAGCCATCAATAGTCCCTTATAATGACATGGAAATTGGTCCTAGTTTTGATATAAAGGTATCCTCTTCATATGAAAAACATTGAACAATCAAATTGCAAATAATGAAAGCATTTATCCTATATGTAGTAAATTGGTTACATGCATTAAAGGATTTGTGTATACGATTTGGATAATTTGTAGGATTAAAGTATAATCATCCAAAGTATAGGTCAATTTAGGTTCCCTAGATACAATCTATAGGTTCTTTCCTGAAATTGTAAATAAGGTTTGTTAAACTTTATAATTCATCAAAATTACAATTTTTCTTAATTGAATGGAACATGAAAGTAAACTAAACTGGAAATGATTCTAGAATCCTAGATATTCATAAATACGTGTACTTTCAATGAAAAATATAAAATTTTAGAATGTACATGTCACTTGTTTAAAGAAATCGTAATGGTATTCCATCTTCAATTATTCGTTCATGATTGACTTTGAACATTTTCCATTCTATAACTTTATTTTAATTTTTATTGAAATTATATTAACTTTATGCGTGCTGCACATACAAAATGACTATATTGACAACTTGTGATGTCTGATTGGTAGCCTTGAAAGTGAACATGAGTATCGGTTTGATGGGTTTCTTGAAAAACATATCCTTTCAATACAATGGATCCTCTTTCATATATAAAACCATTATCATCAAAATCTTCTAATAACCGCATATTTTGTTATGTGCATCGCATCAAATAATATTTCATGTTTTCAGTGTCATCTATAGGTGTAACCATGACAAAGACATCTCCTACAAATAATTGGATATATTGGACAACAAATAGTTCATGTTAGATTATCACAAAAGTACATCTACAAGTTATTTGAAAAAATTTAAACACAAAAATTATCTTCTCTAACAAGATCAGAAAAACTATCGCCATCAACTGACACTATAGTTTCATTTGATTCCATCTCCTCTGATCTTTCAAGTGGAATTTTCCCTTTTATATTAAGTTTGGTATGTCTCCAAGCTTTAACATATTCTGCATTTTTGTTTTCACAAATCTCTATGGATTATGTGTCCTTTATGAAAATTGAACAAAAACAAGACTTATTTCTTCTATCAAATGAAAACACATTTTGATATCATTTTGTTTTAACTGAATGCATTTTTCGTGTCCCATGTATTGTACTGTCTTCATATGGGATTGATCTATTTACATCTTGGATTCCAACATACCAAAAAAACCTACACAAGACAAGAACTTGTTAACTTGAAATATCTCAAGAAAATGATTGAAGATTGAATATAAATTTGAACACGTGAATAAAAATATCTTGTGTACATGTGTAACATGTATATATAGACACACATGTGCACATCCATTAACGGATTATTTTCATGGCTTAGCTCCATTTTGCACCATTCAACAACTTGATCAACGGATTCAAATCGATTGGCATGAGGGTTCATTTGATACCTTCGAAGTGCTCATTTTACACATGCCCCTGCACCATCATGCTCTCCTTTTCCATGACCAGTCTAAAAAAAAATCCAACAATGTGTAATGTTTTATTTTTTTTTAAGATGACACAACCAATAGAATGATCGTGAATATTTGAACTGACCCGCACACCCATCTGACCATATCCAATGTCGATCAAATCTGATTCTGCATTCTTTCAATGAATCATAAAATTTATCAAAACAATGTTATACATAATGTGTGTCATGTGCTTGATCATCACTTATATAAAAGTGATATTCTTTAATAACATGTCGATTGTCGTTGGTACTTTCTATGTTATCAAGACTCCGTTGAGCATGTCTATATAGAACATGGAAAAATATAGTGACTTGATTAGAATGATAATATTCACTCTATATTTCTTTTTGTGCAGCGAATGTGCAATTCTCTGCAGAATCAACTACAGACAAAATTGTCCCTGGTGGAAACACTTCACGAGATTGTTTGAATTGTATGTCTTTCCATCAATCTCTATGTGAATTCTTGGTTTATTTATAAATTTCTTCCTCAAACTTCTTCAAAAAATCTATCACACAGATTTTATCTACTTTCAAATCAATCCTTTTGGAAATAACATTTGAAGAATGTGGAGCCATGTTGTTGATATATTCATATCTCTTCCAATTGACTGTTATATTAGAAAATGATTGATCATTCATATCAATGGGATACTTTGTGTGAAAAAAACTTATATTTCCACAAGAATCACATTTTTTTCCACCAACACATTTTTTTTGTAAAATAATTCATCCCCTTCTCTTTCACATAGAATTTTAGATATAAAAGAACGGAATGTGGAAGGAGGAGGTGAACTTGGCCATAAAATTTTACCAAAATCAAGAAAAGTGTCATAATACAACTCAAATTCCACATGATAATGATAAGAACAAGTGTCACGAACAATGATGGGTCTAACAAACCATGGTTTTTGTTGCACAAATGTATTGATGGAAATTTTAACTTCTTTGTGCTCTTCTTTGAACTTATTGAACAATTCTATTTGTGTCATTGTAAATATGTGTTTTGGATGTTATTCATATTTTTTTCGTGCTATTCTTCATCCCAACACATCCCTTGTATGTGGTGAAACACGATATTCTGTCAACCAACAATTATGGGCCAATTCTTTAACATTTTCTGCAAGTCTATCTTTGTAGGGTTGTCTAGAAATCACTGTCAAACAAGCCAGTTCATCATTTTCATCTATTTGCAATCGAAATTTTCTATGTTTGTACAATGTTTTTCTTGACGTTCCCATCATTGTTTCCATGTGTCGTGTCAAACGATCTTTTACATTGCTAGATGAAACAACTATTGTTTGTATCGCTCTATGTGCAACACTGACATCTTTTTTTCGAGATTTTCCAAAAGATTTTAATACACTAGTTATATTTTCAAAGACATACCGTTTCACCTTTGTATCTTTTGTCGACATTTGAATACCCAAGAATGATGTAGCTTCTTTTAACTTTCTTGACTTTATTAGACATAATAAAAGTTGATCTTCTACTGTTACTGATTCATCTTTGAAAAAAGTATTATACGTATTCTTAGTTCGATATCTTATAATGCTTAGCTTATTTCTTCCCAATTTTTTTAGTATCAACATTTCCAATATTTCATCATTAATGTTGATAGATTCTCCTGCATATTTCAATTTAAAGTTTATATTAAAAAACAAAACCCGAACATAAATTCACTAAACTATATACAAGTGTTCATCTTGTATTATCTAAATTTATGTACATACCTATAGGTGATTCGTCTTCTGCTTCAATTTTGTTTTCAACGTCTTCATCGATGTTATGAGACAAATTTGTTTATGTTTTTTTAAAAACATCAAATCGAAATTACAACCAATTATATTAAAGAATATTTTAAATTTGAATTCTATACTTTTAATATATACAATATGTGCATGCATACCCGGTTGGACTTCTTCTTGTTGAAAATCTCTATTTACATTATCATCGTTTCTTTCTTCAATATTTGCACATTCTCATTTATTTCTCCAATAATGCTCTTTCCTTTGATTGTTATGGTGAGTTTCATCTCGAGTGCGATCAAATTTTCTCTTGCGCAAACTTTTGTTTCCCATTAGTATAGTTATCTATAAAATTTGTGTTCAACAAAGGATTCACCTTGAAAAAATTCTCAACATTTATCTTTCAACATATAAATTGTTATTCCAATAAAAACTTGAACAAACATCAATTACCTTATTCAACAAAAAAGAAAAAGATGATTCAAAACTTTGTTTAGGTTCTCTAGAAAACCATCAAACAAGTGATGAATTGTGTTAAATGTTTTTGGTCGAAAGCGTGTTTATATGACTTGGCGCAAAATGAAATGATACGACGTGTCTTTTCATTTTTTCCGGCCGACGGAATTCGCTCAACCATCTTTCGGCCGAAAAAAGGCTTTTTTCGGTCGAAAATCTTGGAAAACGTTTAATTTTGACAGATTACGTTAGAATTTATTTTTTCAGATGAAAGAAATGTTTTTCGACCGAAATATTCTTTTGTCCGAAAACTGGAAATTGGGATTGTATGTAGAAACCAGAGAATTCCCTCAATCTTACCTGAAATTTGGAGGTTGCGGACTCCTGCAAATACTCAGAATTTGGTTTCTAAAATGACCCCAGCATTTTCAAAATTGAATCTACTTTCAATTCCTATAATTTGTTTTCATTTTTATTATTTTTATCTAATTTTATTTAATTTAAAAAAAAAAATCATTGCATAATATTTTCAACTGACATTATGATTCAACGAAATGAAGTTTATCTCTAAAAATACACAGTGAAAAATTTAGAAAAAATTATATTCATAATCCTTAAACTGTTCTTTTCAAAAGGGTATTTTTAGATTTTACTTTTAAGTAAAATTTAAGATAGATACAAGGTGGGGAAAAACAAGTGTTTAAAATCTGTAACGTTTTCAGCTTGGTCAACTTCAAGAAATTCTAGAAATTATAATATTCATCCGTTAGATTCAAAATTATAGTCATAATAAAACAAAGTCTTTGTAGATTGTTGCAGTATATTTTGTTTGTTAAAAACAAAAGTTTGATAATAGATACATTGTTGGGGGGAAAAATAACTCATTATCATTCCTTTCATGTTTAAGGAACATACTGTTAAACAATTGCCAAATTGACATATCAAATCTTAATAAAAAAAAATTGAAAAATAGTCATTTGAAAGCTAACAAAATTCTTCACAAGTTTTGTTTTTATTGTAAAGTGAAATTATAAATAAAAAATACTTTTGTATGTCTGAAGTTGAAGAACTTGTGAAAATATAGTTTTTTTTTCTCATAAAACAAGCAAAATAGACACCCATCTTCATGATTTCACCCATGTTACGGAAACTCACTCCTCACATTCGATCTCCCACATCCAAAGTTTTCCCTTCATCAACACCTTCTTCTCCTGCCTCTCCTACCTTGCCCAATCCTAACAAATGGTGTTATTATCACAAATCTCTGTTTCACTCGGTTGAATGTCGTGTTCTTCGTAATCAGAATCCTATCAAGACTCTATTCACCAATGTTCTTGATTCCTCTTTTATCAGAGCACCCCCTGGAGCTAATAATCTTAGAGAATCCTACGGAACCAGACCCATCTCTCCTGCTCATGGCCATTGATCCCTAGACTTCTTTATCAACGCCTTTATTTACTCACAATTTCCAAATCAAGCAATCCCTAGCCACACTCATCCTCGACAATGGTAGCCAAAAGAATTTTGTTTCTTAGGATTTGGTGCAACGGTTGGTGCTTCCTACTACCCCTCATTTGGCACCCTACCAATTGGTTTGGGTTCAAAAGGATGCGCCCCATGTGATGGTGAGCCAATTTTGTTCCCTTACTTTTGTCATCATCCCTTTCCATGATATTGTTCTTTGTGATGTGTCTCCTTTGGATTTTGAATATGTGATTTTGTGTATTCCCTATAAGGAAATCTGTCACAATGTATACCATGATTACAATCATCAATATCATCTTCAAAAATATGTATGTACCTATGTCCTCACCTCATCCTCTCTAAAATCCCCTGCCTTACTTTCTGACCAACCTATTATTTTTCAAATCAGTCTTAACAAATCCATTGTCCTTTGTTTGGTGTGCCCTCTTAAACCAAATATCCCCTCTCATGCCCTTCCTTCAGATCTCTCCTCTTTACTTACATCCTTTGAATATTTTTTTATTGTACCCACCAGACTACCACTCGTCCATTCCATTGATCTTATTCTTAGAGCCACTTTTCCCAATGCCTCTTCTTACCGCCTAGCTCCTCATGAGGCTGAGAAAGTAGAACGCCAGCTCCTACAACTTATTAATAACAACCAAATCCAATGGATTTATTCACCTTGTGACTCTCTTGCCTTCATCATTCCAAATAATGAGTCTAAGGAATGGCATATAGTAAAGTACTATCGAGCTCTTAATAAGGCTACAGTCAAGAATCGTTACCATCTATTGCACATTAATTATGTACTGGATCATTTGAAGGGTGATTGCTTATTTACCAAATAGGATCTTACATTATGGTATCATCAAGTTCTCATGAATGTAACAGACACATGGAATACATCTTTAAAAACCAAATTTGGTCTTTATGAATGGATGGTGATGCCATCCAGTCTTACTAATGCCCCTCCCACTTTCATGATCCTATTCAATGACATTTTAAGAGCACACTTGGGAAAAATTGTGGTGATATATTTGGATGAGATATTGGTCTTCAACAAGACCTGGGAGGATCATTTTCTCCATGTGTGCACTATGCTATACTTACTGCACACTAACAAACTACAGGTGAAACATCGTAAATATTCTTTTGGGTAATATTCAGTTCAGTATTTTGGGTTTTGTTGTCTCTGCTGAGGGTATTATCTTGGATCCCATGAAATTCCAAGCTCATTCACTATGGCTAATGCCTCACTAAACTCTAGAACTCAAGATTTTTATGGCTATCATTAATTTTTATCAGCGATTCATTGTTCACTTCTCTTAGTTAGCACACCCTTTTCATCATCTCTCCAACCATAATTAGTTTTTCAGGTCTCCCTTGGTACAAAAACATTTCAAGATATAAAAACTTTCCTTTGCTATTCTCTTGCACTTTGTTTACATGATATTTAGCCTCCCTTTGAGATTACGATGGATGTATTTCAGTATCCTATTCATGTGGTTCTTACACATGGATGACATGATGTTGCATACCATTCAAAGACATTATCTAATGCCAAATGTAATTATAACACTTATGACAAAGAGTTTTACAGTCTAGTCGAAGCATTAAAATAATGGTGCCATTACATCCTAGGGAAAGAAATAATTCTCCACGCAGATCATCATCCATTGATTTTAATCAATTATTATACTAAGAGGCAGGAGCAGTGTCATTTAAAGTGGGAAGCTTACATTCAGCAGTTCCATTTGGTGATTAAATACAAGAAGGGAACATACAATCGTATGACCGATCTCTTGATCCGACCCCCTAAATAGGTAATTTAACTCATGGTTGTGCGTTGTGTTGCCTATAAGGCTTGGAAGCCTCTCTATGCTTCTCATCCCTTGTTTGTAAAGATATGGTATGTTGTGCAACATCCCACTGAGGTCAATCAAACACCATTTCTAGATAACATAATCATATATGGGTAGCTATATAAACTCAATAAATTATATGTCATGGCTTCTGAAGATCGTCTTTCTTTGATAATGGAGTCTTATGCTTCCTCCTATGTTGGCCATTTTGGGTCTCTGAAAATAGTTTAGAACTTGTAGCGACATTTATTTTTTCCTTCTATGACACATCAAGTGGACATTTGATTCATGTTTGTGCATTGTGTAGTCAATATAAACCTTCCAATCGTAAATTTGGTTTGTATCAACCCCTTCCTCTACCTTCCCACCCTTGGGACTCTCTTTCCATGTATTTCCTTCATGGTTTACCTATAAACTTATGCAAACATGATGTTTTTAGGGTTATTGTTTTCCATTTTATAATATGGCTCATTTTATCCCTTACAGTAAGACCACTACTGCTACCCAAATTGTTGCATTTTTATTTCACCATGTTTGGCCACACTTTGGTCTTCCTACTTGCATCATCTCTAATCACAGTGCTCACTTTCTCAGCACATTCTAGAAAATAGTTGGGTTTTACTAGGTTGTCAACTCAAATATTCTACTACCTTCCATCCTCAAATGAATGGCCAAACCAAGGTTGTTAACAACAACCTTTTCCATGCTCTTCTCATTCAATTTTCCAAAACCAAACAATGGGATACTGTAAATTCTAACCTTGTACAATATCTACTGCAAACTGATATTCAAAAAAGAACAGAAAAGATACAATGGAAAATACAAACATTACGAGATTTTCACGGAAACCCAAACGGGAAAACCAATATATTGCTCTTCATGCATTGTTTTACATTGTTTACAATACAATATACATATATAAAGACGTGACATCAAACCCTAACAATGGCACGGATTATTCAACAACCATAATTTCTTAATCGGATTTAGAAAACCATCGACAAAAACCGTAATGTAAACCACCTAATATCATGGTCAGGTAATATGTGGTCGGAAATAATAGGCAGAATATAATCAGCCGAAATTTTGAGAACTCTGCACCCCTTCTAACCCACAATGTTCGGCCCAGCTCGGATCTTTACTACTCGTGCAAAGATATAATACATACCCAACATTCTCCCACTTGTTTTTCTTTGCACGAGAATTCTGGGATTACATAGTCAACAATCGGGGCAACAATGCTTATGGATCCTCTACACCACCAAGAAGAACTTCTCGGTGCTCATAGATTTTGTTAATGAATGCGCAACATTCTTCAAAGTGTCCACCTTCTGTCGATAATTTATTTTCTTCAATCATGTGTCTTACAAAATGATATTGAACATCAATGTGCTTTGTCTTTGAATGATAAGCGGGTTCTTCGCCAAGAAAATTACTTTCAGTGTCACACTCTATCCTTGCAACTTGTTGTACAAACCTAATACACGAACACAATCTTTGTAACCATTCTTCTTCCTTTCTTCCATGAGTGTTTGTCGTGTATTCAACTTTTGTAATTGAGAGTGTCATTACAGCCTATCTTTTTCTCATCAACTTATTGCTCCTCCAAACAAATTAAAAACATACCGGCTTAGCCAGATCTCCCTCGATCAAATCTCCAACCCAGATGCGCATCCACAAAGCCATGTATATCAACCACTCTTTCCATCTTGGCGGTCTTCCTTCATAGCACAATCCATAGCTAGCGGTGCCACACAAATACATGAAACCCATTTTTCGTTTGTCCAATGCTCCTTCCTTGGTTTTTGACATATACTGCTCAAAACTCTGCTTGCATCTGTGCAATGTCACGGTCTATGTTGAGACCATTGCATACATCAAACTTCTAACTTCACTCACATATGGAACACAAGACATGTCACTCCTCTTCTTCATGTGTCTTGGGACACTCATCCGTATATAACTTTACACCAGCGGGAATAGGAGCCAGCCCAGGTTACATTCCTGTATATTAAACCTCCGCAATATTGTATCGACATATTTTCTCTGATTAACCAGAGTTTCCTCGCTTTTCGATCTCTTTTTAATTTCCATGCCCCAAAAATGAGAATTTGAGCACCAAGATCCTTCATGTCAAATTTAGAGGACAAGCGAGTTTTCACATCTTGGATAATCTCCTTGTTGTTTCCTAAAAGCAACATGTCATCCACATACAAGACCAAATAAATCAAATGATCACCAATTAATTTAGAATACACACAATGATCCTCTTTGCTTCTTGTGAAGCCAAGTCCCGTATATATAAGTATCAAATTTTGATACCACATCCTTATTGATTGTTTAAACCATACGGGGACTTTTAGCTTGCATATACCGGCTCATGTTTCCTTTCCGCAGTATAACCTTAAGTTTGCTTCATAAAGATTTCTTCTTCTAGATCCCCATGTAGAATGTTGTCTTCACATCCATCATTTCTATTTCAAAATCAAATGCAACAACGGATAACGAAGTCTTATAGAGGTTAACTTGGAAACTGGAGGAGAAAAAATATCACCAAATCAATTCCCTCAACTTTGGGAATAACCCTTTTCTACTAATAGAGCTGTATTTCTCCACTTTTCATGCGCATTAGGCTTCTTTTAAATACCCATTTGCTGCCAATGGGCTCTTCAGTTGAAACTCCACTAGATCCCCAACCTCATTCTTATCCAAATATGCCATTTCTTCTTCCATGGCCCTTTTCGAGAGAGATTTCCATCTCTGAATCCACTGCCACAGCCGGTTCTGGATCATCATCATTAATAAACAAAGCAAAATTTGAGCGAAAATCAGGTGGACTATACCTTTCACGTTGCCTTCTGTCTCTTGATCCGATCTCCTCAATACTTTAGTATGAGGATCTTCTTCTTCGATTCATGTTTAATACGTAGAGTCTACTTCATCATCCTTTAAATCAAACTCTATCTTCACGGTTCTTCCTTACTTGGTAGGACTTCTGTTTAACAACATCCTTCATTTCTCTAAATACCACATCTTGGCTATACTTACCTTCTTAGTTTGGGTTCAAAGCTTATAACCTTTGAGACCATCTTTATATCAATAAAGATACATTTTCAGCCTTCTTATCCGGAAAACTCTATTTTCCTTTGGAACATGAACATGCATCGCATCAAATACCAACAAGATGTGTGAGAGAAGGTTCATACCGATCCATACCTCTTGTGGAGTCTCTCTTGTCACTTGCATGGCCGATGAGAGATTGATCGTTGACCGGATAACATGCGGTGCCAACGCCTCACGCCAGTGCTTCCCTATCCGGCACCAGCGAGCCGCATGCTTTCCATCAATGTCTGTTCATCCTTTCCGTAACTCCGTGCTGTTGAGGTGTATATGGAGTAGTCTTACGCCTTGCTATACCACACTTCTTCTGGAATTCTTCAATTCATTCCCTTGAGAATTCTCCACCGTTATTTGTTCTCAACACCTTAATTTGTTTCTTTGTTTTATTCTCAACAAAGGCCTTAAACTCTTTAAACCTATCAGACTTGATTTCTTCTGAGAAAAATATATCAAGTTTTTCCTTGAGAAGTCATCTATAAATGAGACATAGTACATAGATTTTCCCAATGATGGGACCGATACGTGTCCAAAAACAACATTGTGAACTAATTTGTAAAATTCCTTCTACCCTCGTTGCACTAGATGGGTATCTTACCTGATTCTTCTTCCCTTATAGACAATGTTCATAGAAATCAAAATCCAGAGAGAAGTAGACATACCTTCAACCATGCCTTTAAGTGTAGTAGTCGAAGACCCTTCTCTCAACATATCTTTGAGTCTTTGATGCCATAACATAACCTTTTCTCCAGAGGTTGTAGGAGTTCTTTCTTCTTCAAATTCAATGTCGGGGAACAATGGAGCTATTACACCATCACTAATAGTTATTCCTAACATCTTATAGAGTTCCAAACCGAACTCCCAGCATCAACACCATTGCTCCTCGAACCATCACGCAAGTTCCCTTGCCACAAGAAATTGTTTTTATGACATCTTCATTTGCTTACAAAAATCAATTTCTGGCCATGCGGATGTGTAGGAACTTACCGAGGCGGTGTTCTAATCAACTTCCATCTATGAGTCTCAACTTGACCCTTCCTTTCCTATGATTACGGTTTGTCGAATCATTACCCAGAAAACATTACCTCCATCATACTTTTCATATTCCTAGAACCACTCACGAGCTGAAGTCATGAAAAATTACTGATCAATCAACCATGCCTCATGATCTGCATGTGTGCTTGAAGGAGGCCAAGTACACATCCTCCTTCTTCCTTGGAGGTCTTTTCTTACGTAGAAGAAGATTCTTGAATCCCTTCTTTTCTCAACTTTGGATCTGCTTCTTGTAGTGCCCTTCTTTTCCACACCTCCAACATACCCTTCCAAACTTTCGAGGAGATTTAGATCTACCCACATAGACATAAGATCCCACTTGAAAGTGATTTATTGTATCTGGGAACATCCTCTTGAAAATACATCGTGCTATGTCCTTCCATATTCTTTAGTCTCATCTCCTCAGAACCAATAGGACCAGACCACTTCTTCAAACTTCAAAGAGATTTGTATTACTACCTATAGCCACAACGAGACTATCCTGTGATGCAGGTAAAGAACACAACAAACTGATACATTTATCTTCATCTGAGATTAAAATATCAGCGGATAATAGCCACGACTTACCCTGCGATGATGAGAGAAATTTCAAATGCTCGCATACGAGTCTCCATCTCCTCATCCTCCAAGTTATCTGACTTCTTTATCGGGGAATAGTTTATTTACTAGGGACTTAGTGATGCTTCCCCAACTTTTCCCATAAATCTTTGGTTGTAGCTTCATTTGACACATTCAGTAATAATGAGTTTGAGAGACACAGTCGGATTGTGCACTTATCCTTCCATTCCAAATTTTTTCCATTCATCTGCATAAGTTCCTATAGGTGTCGTACCTGAATCTACCATGATCCACTGATATCTGTCTACCAACAATTCTTCCATCTTGAGATTCCATAGCTCAAAGCTTTCCCATTAAAATTCTCGATCCCCATCTTGGGTAGCACGCATTTCTTTTCACGAAAAAACAATACCGCCAAATCTCCCAGCGTAACAAGGCTTATCACAGTCACGAGCCAAACCCTTGATGACAAAGCCATCCCCACGGGAAACTAATAAAGGCTATGATATGATGTAAATTCTAACTATTGTACAATATCTCTTTAGTGATATTTAGAAAAGAGCGAGAAAAGATACAATGGCAAATACGACCATTACACAGAGATTTTTCACGGAGAACCCAAACCGAGATAACTAGCATATATTATATTCATGCATTGTTTTACATTTGCAATACAATATACATATAGGAGCCAGCGGCATCCAAAGACCTAACCCAATGACCTATATTAGTACAAAACCCTAATTCCTTAACCGTACATAGAAAACCATCGGCAAAACCATGTGCGAAAACCACCTAATATCATGTGGTCTGGGAAATATGTCATCCGAATGTAATAATGGGCGGCGAGAAAATATAATGAGCACGGAAATAATAGGCCAGTAGAAAATATGTCGACTTTGAAATGTAAATAGGTAATATATTTAGAAAAAAAAATTGGGGGGCATTGCCCCCAAACCATGTGAGAGGCTCGCCCCATGCACCACAGGAAATTTCAGCCCTTTAACCCCCATTTTTGTGCAATTTCAGTACTACTACTTTTCGTGCAAGGAATATAACATACCCAACAAATACAACCCTCCATGTTATTCAACATAATTCTAATTGTGTTGTACATATTTCTACTAGGGTGTATCCTTTTGAGGTCTTCTTTGGATATCAACCTTGATCACTTATGAATTGCCTCTCTCATATGCGACATGACACTCCACACAAAAACTAAGGGCAAACATCTAACATTTTGCAGACTATAGCGCTGAAGTACATGCCCAAGTTTTGAAGCACTAAATGCATCTAGCAATGCTAAAAATCCTCCATGATGCCATGATCCAAATCAACTTAGATGTCAAGTGTACTTAAAGCGGAGACACTAATAGTCAGATTCAAGAAATGAAGATCGTATGACTATTTGAAAAAAACACATACCCAACAAATACAACCCTCCATGTTATTCAACATAATTCTAATTGTGTTGTACATATTTCTACTAGGGTGTATCCTTTTGAGGTCTTCTTTGGATATCAACCTTGATCACTTATGAATTGCCTCTCACCTTGCAGCCTTCGACACTCCACACAAAAAACAAGAACAAACATCTAACATTTCATTTTTGCAGACTATAGCATGCAAACATGCCCAAGTTTTTGAAGCACTAAATGCATCCTAGCAATGCTAAAAATCCCTCCATGATGCTCACTTGATCCAAAAATCCTTAGATGTCAAATTAATACTTAAGCAGACACTAACATCTGATCAGATTCAAGAAATTATGATCGTTATGACTATTTGAAAAATATCACGTGAAAAATATTACGTATACATAAACTTCATTAATTGATAATAACTTGTAGAAATAAAAACGCGAACATGGGAAGAAATATTAAAACCAAAAATCAAAAGAACATTACAAAATTTGATTTTTGGGTTGTTATATTCTTTGCAGTGAAAGTCTAGTCAAGGTGGATCAGCTAATGGTCAAATTCGAGGTGGATCAACAACAGGTCGAGGGTCGAGGTAGATCGAAAACAAGTTAATGGTTGAGGTTAGTTGACCAGGTAAAGTTGAAGTCTAAGGTCGAGGTTAGTCGATCGGGTAAAGTCGAAGTCGAAGGTCGAGGATATTCGACATGGTAAAGGAATAGACAACAAGTCGAAGAGGTCAACCAACAAGAGGTCGACAGGCGGGCATATGGCAACTAATTGAAGACCGAATGAAGGCCGACTGGTAATCCGACTTGGAGTCAAATGTAACAAAATCCCAAGATTCACAGGATTTGTAGCCAATGATTTGCATTGATCTGTAACCATTTTTGGGCGCCATTTCTTTAAGGTTTTTCCTGTTGTAAATCCTATAAATATTCATGTTGTAAGGCCATAAAGGATAATCAATGAATCATAATATAGCCAATATTTAGAGAAATCTTTAGATGTAGGTTGTTAGTCATGCAAATTTAAGCCGGATTTGCTACAAGGTTGTTCTTGCGTAAGCAAGAGGGTATGATGTTGATTGTGTCTTAGGTGTGGACCAAGGTTAGACATGTAACCTTTTATTTAGATTGAATAAGAAAACAAGAGATCATAACACTCAAGGAATGGTGGTTTTCTCGATTTGGGTTTAGAGGGTAAAATATTTGTGTTTTGTGCGATTGCTTTGTCAATTACGTTCTTCATTAAATTCTTCTTCTCTTATGCTAGGTCTAGTGTGGAAGTGCATCTCATTTTTTGACATGTGGTATGATAGCTATGTTAAGCTTTGACAGTTGTATCATATCTTGATTTGCCAATCTTGAATATGAGAGCTAAACCCTAGGTACAGTAAGAGTTGTAAGTTGTAAATTGTGTTAAAGAATGGTGAGCAGCTCGAGAATAGAGATAAAAAAATGTAATGGACATAATTTTGAGCTTTGGAAGCTTAAATGGAATATCTTATTGTAGATCAAGAATAATGGATAGTGGTATGTCCAGGTACCCAACTAACAAGCATGTTGATGGAAGAATGAGAGAAAGTTGAAAGAAGAGAAAGAAGTATGATTCGGCTTTGTCTTGCAGATTCAGTACGGTTGAATGTATCAGATGAAGATTCAAACAAGAATATGTGGTATAAGTTGGGAATATTATACCAGTTTAAATCTCTGGTAAATAAGTTGTTTCTTAGAAATAAATTGTATCTTCTCAGGATGAGTGATGGCAGTTTGGTGACTGAGCATTTAAATGCGTTTAATACCATTTTAATCTAGTTATTGTTTGTGGATAATCAAATCACTAAGGAGGATAAGTGTATAATCATATTATGTTCTTTTCCAGACTCTCGAGATAACTTAGTCGTGGCTATAGGGAGTAATACAATCAAACTAGCACTAGAATACATGGGTTCTTCTCTACTATCAGAAGAAATGAGAATAAATAACATGGAAGGATCGACCAAATATTCTTTAGTGGTGAGAGGTCGACCAGTTGAAAGTGATAAAGGAAAATTATCTGGTAGAAAGTCTAAGTCGAAGGCTAGATCTAAATCCCCGGTTTAGTCGACAAGAAGATGTTGGAAATGTAGTAAATTTGGGCATTACAAAAAGGACTATAAGTTGAGGGTGATGTAAGTTAGTATGAGATCCGACGAGAAGCAGTCGACTGAGAGAAATATGATCCTGAATAAGCGAGGTGATGTGTACCTGGAGTTGACTAGTAGACAGTCAGATCAAGGTGTTTTATTGATCGACTCAAGAGAATACTATCATATGAAACCACATTGAGAATGGTTATGCAACTATGAACGATATGATGGAGGTGATGTGTTCTTGAGGGATGACTTGACAACCAAAATTGTCGGACGAGGAAGATTTTGATTGATACTATAGGATGGGAGGAAAATAAATATTCCAAGTGTGATACACATTCTAGGTTTGGCAAGAAACCTGATATATGTCAGCAAGATGAGTGATGTTGGAGTGCACACTCTGTCTTGGAAGGATTTGTACAAGATGGTCAGAAGTGCGATGGTATTAATGAAAGGAGTTCGGATTGGAACCCTATACAATCTTTAAGGGAATGTTGACTTGAATGGATGCAACAACATCATTTCTCCTGAAGCCGACTCAACTTCGACTCAACTCAAACCAACTCAAGTTGAGTCGATACAAACCGAATAGAAAAGACATGATAAAGTCAACACGACCATGCTATCGCATGAAAGGATGGGACACATTAGACAAAAAGGACTTCGAGCTATGCACAACAGAGGTATGTTCAAAGGTTTTCCTGAATCTTGTTTAGAAGTCGACTTTTGTGACATTACATTATGAAAAACAAATTCGGGTGAGATTCCCATCTGGAGTGACAAGGGAAAATGGGATTATATAATTGGCGCATAGTGATGTGTTTGGCCCAGTTACAGTTCATTCACTTGGTGGATCCTTGTATTATGTCTCCTTCATAGATTATTTTTACACGAAGACATGGATATATTTCTAGAGGAAGAAATCATAGGTTTTCGAGAAATTTAAAGATTTTAAAGCTCTTGTAGAAAAGAAGATAGATAAAAGGATTAAGGTGTTGAGGAATTTCAATAGTGGTGAATCCTTTAGAAAAGAGTTTGATCATTTCTGCAAGCAGTGTGGCATAACGCGCCAAAATACCACACCATATACCCCACAAAAAAATGGAGTCACTGAGAGAATGAACAAAACATTGATGGAAAAAGCAAGGAGCATGCTCAGTGGTGTTGGACTCACACAAGAATTATGGGAAGAGGTAGTCGATATTGTAATATATATGGTGAATATGTCTCCTTCGTCAGCGCTAGTAGACATGACTCCAGGTGAGGTATGGTCAGGTAAGAAGCCTTCGGCTTCACATATCAAAGTATTTGGTTTTGATGCATTTGTGCATGTTCCCAAGGAAAAAGGGAGCAAGTTGGACATGAAGGAAGTTAAATATATTTTCATTGGGTACAAAGAAGGAATGAAAGGATGTAAGCTCTGGGATCCTGCATCAAGGAGAACAATGTACAGTAGAGATGTAGTCTTCATAGAAGTTGGAGGTAAGTCTGAACTTGAAGAAATTGTTCAGATCGAGAATAATTCTGAGATGGTGTGATTTGAACTAAGGAAGGAAGAAGATGATTCAGTTGATTTGAATGAATCATAGGAAGAGGTGGAACAACAGACTCTGGTGGTAAGGAGGTCAGAAAGAGTAAGAAAACCAGTCGAAGGGTATATTTCACCCGACTTCTGTTTCACACTCGTGTTAAATTCCATCGATGATGAGCCCACGTCGGTCAGTGAGGAAGTTGACTCAGCAGAGGGTAAACTCTACAAGGATTCCATGATAGAAGAGATGGGATCCTTGCAAAAGAATGAGACATGGGATTTAGTCAATTTTCCTAGTGGAAGAAAGCTTGTCGGTAGCAAATGGGTATTCAATAAGAAGATGAATGTCATAGGTGTTGGTTGTGGAGCCTAATTAGCCATGATTGGATCCCATTTCTTGATGGGAGGGTGTGTGGGGGCTTCCCCCCCCACTAATTTCCATGTAAAATATTGTAATTTTGTAGTAAATTTGAACCGTTCATTATAAGGTCACAGATTCGATGATAGAAGTTATGTTAGGGATTTTTTTCCCTAGAAGGCAACCCTCTTTTATGAGGCAATTGTTTTGCGGCTGGGTGTGATAGTGAATATTGTCTTCTGAAGGAGGAGACTATGAGTGAAAGAAGAGGAATTTATAGTGGGCATTTTGTAGGTTCTATCCCTTCATTTTGCTTGATAATAAAGAGGAAGGACCTAGAAATATATCTGGTGGGCGTAGCCCACAGTGGGTGAACCACACATATCTGTGTCTCTATTGTATTGTGTATCTTCTATTTTTTTATTTATGCATTGTTTTCTTTTATTTCTCTGCAATCTTGTTTTTCTAATAACTAGTATCAGAGCCAAAGGTAACTCATAGGAAAGGAGGGTTCCTGGTTTGAGTGGGAGAAATAGTGAAAGATGAAAAGTTTAAGGTAGAGAAATTTAATGGCCAAAACTACCAGCTATGGAAGATGCAAATGGAATATTATTTATATAAGAAGGATCTTTAACTACTATTGGGAGGAATAGTAAATAAGACAACAACCATGAAGGATGGAGAATGGGAGGTTCTTGACAGAAAGGAACAATACGAATGTGCCTGGCAACATCATTGGATTTCAATATTTCGAAAGAAAAGACAACAAATAATATGATGAAGGAATGAGATAGACTATATAAAAAACCCTCGGCCTGTAACAAATTATTTCTAATGAAGTGATTATTTAATATGAAGATGTCAGAAGGTGGGTCTATTGCATATCATTTAAATGAATTTAATACAGTTACCAATCCACTTAGTTTATAAAAGTGAACTTTGATGATGAGGTTAGGGCTCTTCTAATCTTTTGCTCATTGCTAGAAATATGGAATGGCTTGGTCATGGCTCTAAGTAAGTCTATCTCCGGTTCAAACACTCTGAAATTCGATAATGTTATTGGTGTTATCCTTAGTGAGGAAATGCAACGGAAAAGATCAAGTCAGACATCAGGTAATGCGTTGATCATAGAGACCAGAGGAAGACAAAAGGAAAGAGTAAAGAGTTCAGGAAACTGTGGGAATTATAGGAAAGGTAGATCCAAATCCAGACTAGGAAAGATAGAATGTTGGAATTGTGGGAATTAAGGACATCTGAAGAAAGACTATATAGCTTCAAAGAAACAAAGAGATGGAAAATATGAAAAAATCAAGAAGCAAATGTATTAGGTGATGTGTTACAGGATGCTTTGATTCTTTCTTTATATAATATTATTGATTATTGGTTAGTAGACTCAGGGGCTTCATTTCATGCCACACCCCATAGGAAAATTTTTCATTATTATGGTCAAGATGATTTTGGACATGTCCATTTCGGTGATGATGCACCATGTAAAATTTGTGGACTGGGTAAGGTACAAATAATGAAAAATAATGGAAATCAATGGCTGCTAAAAGAGGTAAAAAAACGTTCTGGAGTTGAGAAAAAATATAATTTCAACAGAGAAGTTGGCAAGTGAAGGATGTATATCTACATTTACAGATAAGGCGTGGAAGGTCACTAAAGGATAATTGGTGATAGATAAAGGAGAGAAGGTAGGTACATTGTATTTGTGTACTGGTAATGTTGACTCTTCTATGTCTTTAGCTTCTACAGGAGTGGATGAAACACTGTGGCATCATAGGCTTGGACACATGAGTGAGAAGGGGATGCAGATACTTCACAAAAGGAATTTGTTACTGGATCTTAAACAAATTGATTTGGATTTCTGTGAGCACTTTGTTTATGGAAAACAGAAGAGAGTCATATTTCTCAGAGTCAGAAAGGAAAAGAAGAGTGAAAAGTTAGAGCTTGTGCATACAAATGTATGGGGACATGCTCAAGTATCATACCTTGGTGTCTCTTGTTATTATGTTACTTTTATTGATGATGCAACCAGAAAAACTTTGGTTTATTGGATTCGACAAAAATATGATGTTTTTGACACTTTTAAGAAATTGAAAGCTTTGGTTGAGAATGAGATAGGAAAAAGTTTGAAGTGTCTCAGATAAAACAATGGAGGTGAATACTGCAGCAAGGATTTTGATGATCATTGTTCATACCATGGGATTCATAGAGAGAAGACAGTTTCAGGAACACCACAAGAAAATGGTGTGTCAGAAAGGATCAACAAACAATCATGGAGCATGCAAGGAGTATGAGATTGCATGCAGGGTTTCCCTTGTAGTTTTGGGTAGATGTTGTAGTTATTGTTGTTTACTTGATAAAAAGAGGACTTTAAAGTTCTTTGTATGGTGGCATTCTAGAGGAGGAATGGATAGGTAATAGGTAAACTATTCATTTCTGAAGACTTTTGGTCATGATGAATTTTTCCATATTAATAAAGAAAATAAAACAAATCTTGAAACAAAATCCAAGAAGTGTACCTTCATTAGATATGGTGTTAATGATTTTGGTTATCGCTTATGGGATTATGAAAATCACAAAATCATTAGGAGTAGATATTTAATATTCAATGAAAAGTTCATGTATAAATATTAGTTGCAGGGAAGGAAACAGGAAGAAGAAAAACCATAATACACAGTGCTTGATGAGATCACTGAAAAAGAAATTCCAAAGGTATCAGAAAATCAAAATGTACAATAACAAGAGAAACAAATACCTCAAATTCCTGCAAGTGTTCTTAGAAGATCTACCAGGTTAAGTAGACCCCCTGAAGGATACTCTCCTTCATTGTATTATTTATTGTTGATTGATTCTGGTGAACTAGGAAGTTATGAAGAGACAATGTAGGTAGACACTAAAAAGAAGTGGGAACAAGGCATGAAAGAGGAAATAGATTACTTGGTAAATAACCAGACTTGGGACTTGGTTCAGTTGCCTCCAGGAAAAATATAATTTTATAATAAATGGGTTTACATGTTGAAGGAAGAAGATGGGGGCAAAAAGTGGTACAAGGCTAGACTTGTTGTAAAGGGGTTTGCAAAAAAGAAAGGTATACATTTTGATGAAATATTTTCTCATTTTGTTAAAATGAATTCAATTAGGACTATTTTAAGTCTTGTGGCAGTACAAGATTTGAATCTTGAACAATTAGATGTAAAAAAACCTTTTCTCCATGGGGATTTGGATGAAGATATTTATATGCAGCAGCCACATGGGTATGAGTTCAAAGGGAAGGATAATTTGGTAAGACCTTGTATGGCCTAAATAAATCTCCAAGGTAGTGGTATTTGAAGTTTGACATGTTTATGAAAGAACAAGGTTATAGTAGATTTCATTCTAATCACTGTGTTTATTTTAAGAAGCTAAAAAATGGAAGCTATATTATCTTGTTATTCTATGTAGATGGCATGCTTGTTGCAGGGTCTAATATGCATGACATAAATGTGATAAAAAATAAATTAGCTAATTGATTTGCGACGAAGGATTTGGGTGTTGCAATGAAAATCCTTGGTATGAGAATAACAAGAAACAGGAAAAATCACAAATTGACATTATATTAGGGTGAGTACATAGAGAAGGCATTGGAGAGGTTTAGAATTAAAAATGAAAAATCAATTAGTACACCTTTGGCCAATCATTTCAAATTAACCAAGGAAATGTGTCCCAAGACACAGGAGGAGATAGAATACATGTCCATGGTCCCTTATTCATCAACAATTGATATCTTTATGTATGCTATGGTGTGCACAAGACCATATATTGCACATGCAGTGGGAGTTGTGAGTAGGTATATCAACAATCTAGGTAAAGAACATTGAGATGCAGTAAAGTGGATTCTCGGGTATTTGAGAGGTACTAGTACTCATGCATTATGTTTTGGAGGTTCAAATGTTATTCTACATGGATATATTGATTCAGATATGGCAGGTGATAAAGATAGAAGGAGGAGCACCACAAGGTACATTTTTACTGTAGGTGGAACAACAATAAGTTGGATTTCAAAATTGCAAAAGGTTGTTGCACTTTCAACAACGGAAGTAGAGTATGTTGCTACTACAAACACTAGTAAAGAGATGATTTGGTTACATAAATTTATGGAGGAATTGAGAAAGAAGAAGGAGAATAACATGTTGTACTATGACAACGAGAGTTCCATTCATCTTGTAAATAACTCAACCTTCCACTCTAATACTAAGCATATACATCTCAGGTACCATTTCATACGGTCTGTCTTGGAAGATGGACATTTGAAGTTGGAAAAGATACATACTATCCAGAATTCTGCAGACATGTTAACAAAGGTAGTAACTAGGGAGAAACTGAGTTCATGCTTAGTTTCAATAGGCCTTCAAGCATGAAGGTGAATATGATAAATTTTCGAGGTCTAAGGTGGATCATATTCCAACATGTATAGAAGCAGTGGAGTTGTTTTGATCAGTCTCCAAGTGGGAGAGTTTTGGTTGTGGAGCCTAATTATCTTCTTGATTCAGAGGTTTGTTTCAGTCGTACTTGGATCCCATTTCTTAATGAGGGGTGTGGGGGGGATTTGACCCCCATTAATGTCGTTAGGGGGGTTTCATAGGGGGGCAACGAAAATTAATGGAGCCTCCCTTGGTGGGGGATTCGGGGGAAGCACCTCCGAAGTCAAATTTTGGGAAAAATTGCCTTGTAAAATAATGTAATTTTGTAGTCAATATGGACTATTCATCATAAGGTCATAGATCCGACGGTAGAAGTTATGTTAGGTATTTTTTCCCTAGAAGGAAACCCTCTTTTATGAAGGAATTTTATTGCGGTTGGTAGTGATAGTGGATATTATATCCTGAGGGAGGAGATTGTGAGAACATGAAGAGGAAGTTATAGTGGGCGTGTTGTAGGTTGTATCCCTTCATTTGTTGGATAATAAAAAGGAAGGACCTAGAAATTTCTCTTGTGGACGTATCCCACACTAGGTGAACCACTTATATATGTGTCTCTATTGTATTGTGTATCTTTTTTTTTTTATTTCCGCATTTGTTTTATTTTATTGCTCTGTGATCCTATTTTTATAACAGTAGGACAAGTCAAGAAGTTCAAAGCTCGAATGTTAGAAAAGTAATATTCCCAAGTCAAGGGATTCAACTTCGATGAGATTTTTTTCCATGTTGCAAAATTAACTTCCATCAGAGTACCAATGTATTTGGTTGCAACATTTTATCTAGAAATAGAATAGATGGATGTGAAGAAAACATTCCTACATGGGGACCTAGAAGAAGAAATCTACATGAAATAACCTGAAGGATTTGTAGTAAAGGGAAAGAAATATTTGGTGTGCAAACTAAGAAGATCCATTTATGGTCTAAAGCAATCACCAAGGATGTGGTACCATAAGTTAGACACATACATCCTTATTTTTGGATTTGTGAGAAGCAAAGTTGATCACTGCATATATTCCAAGGAAGAAGGTAGGCATTCCATATATGTATCTTTGTATGTCGATGACATGTTGTTGATTGGAAACAACATGGACACAATAAAGGAGGTGAAGAAGAATCTATCCTCCAAGTTTGACATGAAGGATATTGATGAAACTAACTTCATTATGGGAATGGAGATTAAGAGAGATAAATCCACTAGAAATCTCTGGTTGAATCAGATGAAGTATATTGAAATAGTTTTGAAACATTTCAACATGCAGAATCACAAACCGGTAAAGGTGCCAATTCCTGTGGGAGTAAGGATAACTGTTGAATATTGTCCACCTACACAGGAATAAATAGATGATATATGTGTTCCCTATGCAAGTGTTTTTGGTAGTCTAATTTATGCGATGGCCTGCACTCGACCAAACATTTCCCATGCAGTGGGAGTGTTGAGCAAGTAGATGTCGAAACTAGGGAAGGAGCACTATACAACTGTCAAGAGAGTATTTAGGTATTTGTGTGGCATGAAGGACTATCCTATATGCTACCAAGGAAGACTTGGAGGTGACAGTGGTAAATTAAATATACATGGCTTTGTCGACACCGACTGGGCTGGAGATCTAGATCTATTGAGGTAAACCAACATATATGTCTTCAATATGTTAGGTGGAGAAATAAGTTGGATGAGTAAGCGACAAGTGATCATAGCCTTGTCAAAAATAGAAGCTTAATACATGACATCCAATCATGGAATCAAAGAAGAAGTATGGTTGCAGAGGTTGTGTTCAGGAATTTGGTTTGAGCAAAGATCTACGAAGATAAGTTGCGACAGTCAAAGCACAATATTTTTGGCAAAGAACCCTACTTATCATTCGAAGACTAAGCACATCGATGTGCAATACCATTTCGTGAGAGACATGGTGGAAAGTAACAAGGTGCTAGTGGAGAAAGTAGACACGTTGGAAAACATAATAGACTCGATGAACAAGTCTGTGAGTGTTGTGAAGTTCTCTTGGTGCAGAGAGGAAATGGGCATTGTTTCCCTGGGTCAATGAACGAAAGTTCAGGAATCTCTTGGTTTCAGCAAAGAAGACAACAAGTGGGAGAATATTTGGTTGTTATATTCTTTGCACTGAAATCCTAGTTGAGGTGGATCGACTGACGATTGAAGTCGAGGTGGATTGACAATAGGTCGAGGGTCAAGATAGATCGACAACAATTCAAAAGGCAAGGTTATTCGACTGGGTAAAGTCAAAGTTGAAGGTCGAGGTAGTTCAACATGGTAAAGGAATCGACAACAAGTCGAAGAGGTCAAGAAACAAGAGTTCGACATGCAGGCATGTGGCGACCGACTGAATATCAAATGAAGGTCGACTGATAGTCAACTGGTAATCTGACTTTGGAGTCGATTGTAACAAAATCTTGAGATTCACAAGATTTGTAGCCAATGATATGCACTGATCTGTAACCATTTTTGGGCACCATTTATTTAGGGTTATTTTTGTTGTAAAGCCTATAAAGAGGTGTATTGTAAAGTTGTAAAGGCTAATCAATGAATTGTAAGATAACCAATATTTAGAGAAATATTTAGATGTAGGTTGTTGGTCATGCAGATGTAAGTTGGATTGGCTACAGGGTTGTTCTTGTGTAAGAAAGAGGTTATGATGTCGATTGTGTCTTAGGTGTGGACCAAAGTTAGACGTGTAACCTTTTATTCAGATTGAATAATACAACAAGAGAGAAGAACACTCAAGGAATGTTGGTTTTCCCAGTTTGGGTTTCCAGGGTAAAATCTTTGTGTACTGTGTGATTTATTTGTCATTTATGTTCTTGATTAAACTATTCTTCTCTTATTCTAGGTCTAGTGTGGAAGTGTGTCTCATTTCCTGACATTGATAATGGAGTTCACCCATCTTGGGTTATGTGTACGGGCCTACTTGAAAATGAGAGACCACTTTATTGATGCTCAATAATGCTTAAATACAACTCCCACTTATGACCTTCTGATTTGTTGTTGAAACACAAGTGTAACTATCAAAATCAACACTACCTCAAAAAACCAGAACATTTGACTATAAACACCTTATACTTCTCTGAAAGAGTCCCAAAGCTCAAAATATCATGAGCATAAGCTCCTGGAACAAATCAATGCAAAACCCTCTCTTGGCATAAAAATCCATACAAAATGAACTCAACCCAAGGCCTTGCATGAACCCCTTTTGTGTATATGTAAATGATGAGGTGCATGGTTTAAATAAGGGAGTTCAAGGGGTCAAACCCCACCCAATCCCCAATATGCTTAGATGGGCATTTATTTAAAAATAAATACAAATTCATTTGTCGTTCTAACCATCAAGCACATGTGGTGTAATGGTGGGACTGTTGGTTGAATTTGTTGGCATATATATGGGCAGAGGTCATGGGTTCAAACCCGCGGACATTCTCCTTTGGTATTTTTGTTATAACAATGCATTTAAATACATTAAATCCAAATCGAATTTACAATTGACATGATAGCCTGTATCTTTTGGCACTTAGTTAGATTCATTGACCTGATGAGAGAAGGTCCGGGTTTTGATTCCCTTTGAGCCAAAAAAATTTTGATGCCCTTAGCCAACATTGGCCAATCAGGCATTGCCACATGTCAACCATTGATTGGTTCACATCATTTCCACCACACACATGTCAGAATGCCATGTCACCTCGACCGTACATTTGTTAGTGGCCTTGTCAGCATGCCATGTCAGTGTAGTACTTCCACCTTTCAACTGCCATGTGTTTTTTCTGTACAGTGCCACATCAACACTGTACTTGCCACATGTAGTTCGTACTTCCACATGTCATCCTTGCAGTGATGCCACATGGAATATGTACATACCACATCATCCATACAATCCACATCACCCGTAAAATCCACATCATCTATACAATCCATATGTCCATCTATGATGTTTCCACGTCATCAGACCGTACCGTCTGTACTACAAGGTGGCAACCCATCCTTTTCCATTTTTCCCTATTTTTTTTTCTAAAAATTTGAAAAGCCATAACTTCCTCATACAACGTCCATTTGAGTTCATTCAAATTGCATTGGAAAGCTCTCGTTAAGCTCTATGCAATGAATTAATTTTCTTTATCAATTGAGACTATCAATTTTCAAGCGTTATGGATCCTCCTGAATCATAACCATTCCCTTATGGTTTTTAATGATGGTCTTAAAGTCTAGTTTTACATGGAACGCCAATGTTTTAAATCCTAAATTCATCACAAACTCAAGCCTCTCTGTTATGTCCCTTATATTATTCTCCAACATATTTAGGACAATGATCATTTCCTTGACTTTCCAACCCAACTAGGAATTCATTATGTGGTAAATGTGAACAATTCGAAACGCTATGAACCTCCATTGCTGGAATATAATGTCACCATCTCTCATTCTATTGAGCTAATCCCTGATTTCCAGCCTCCCTTGCTCCAATACACCTTACTTGACTCTCTCCATACCACTACTCATCATCAACAACAAACCTCTTACCTTGTTGAGCGCACAACACAAACTCATGCTCATGCTAAATGGTTTTTGGAAGCTACCATACACAAACATTTTCTGCATCTTCTAATGGATAAGGAGACACTTTCAGGATTAAACATGGAGGAATTGGGTAATCTAATAAACATCCATGTGAATCCTAAGGAAGGCACACTCCCTCATCTTGTTGGATTCTTAAAAGGCACACTCTCTCAACGTATTAGAGGAGAAGAATAGTTGGGTGCAAGTCCCAAAGAATTAATTGATAAAATATAGATAACTAGTTGTAGATTGACCTATTCAAGAAATAATGTAATAGAAGGCCTCTATATAAGACTATATCCTCTTATAAATAAAGTGATGGTCATTTTTCTCTCAATTCTGGTGATAGTATTCATGTTTTCCTTTTCTAGTTAATTTCCTGAGTATTGCTATTGCAGATCAGATGGTGCTTGGACTCCAATTTTGGGCTACAGATTAGTGTTCCACCTCTTAGTCAGGGGACGAATTTAATTATACTTCAATTCTTCAGAGGATATGATAACCATTCTTGGTAAGGATCGGATTTCGAGGCCAACATGCCTAGCCCTTTAGGAATGGACTGTCCATTTTGACCCAATCTGACAACAAATTTGTTTGATGGTTCTATGGGTCATTCTCCCCAGGATACCTTTATCATTCTAGCATAAGGAGATTTTGGAATATATAGTCTTGATCAGGTGGGGAGATTCATTAGGTTGGAAGATGGATGAGATACCAAATTAGATCATAGATGGGCCCACATGTAGGTTGAGGTTAACATGAAATACTAGAGGGTTCCATTCGATGTTATGGATGTTGGCAGGATGGACATATAGTGGATAAATGCACTTCACAATCTAGACATAGTCCCCCTTTCAGAAAAATTTGGAACCGAAGAAGGTCCCCCTACCCACGGACGAAGAGAAAATGACTCTAGTTGAAATTCCTTTGAAGACTATTCATCCTGCAAATATGACCATGCATGAGGTTTCAAAACCTTATTCATATTTGGAGGTGCCCACTTAGGGTAATTGTATATGTTCTCTTGTATCTCATCTTGTAAGTTTGGATTCCTCTAAAGGTTGTGCTTCTCCTTCCACGATTTCCCTTTTTCCCTCTCTTCCTCTCTCTCCTATCCACTCTCTAGTTCTCTGCCATAGTCCCAATCCACCCTGTACATTGTCTTTCTAGACAGTACATAAGGCCTTGATTGAGGAGTATTCCCCCCCTTTTGTTTCTTCCCTAATAAACCACACAGATGCCTTTCCATGGAAAGAGCCATTGAGTCCTTCTGAGGACTTAGAATCTTTGAAATTCTCATTTATTTCGAACCCCTCTTTTTTTATGGTTATATTTTTTGTCCCTCTAAGTCCCAAATGAGGAATCCATTAATGGGGGTTATAACACTCAATAAGATGGAAAGTTCCCAAGAAGGCCATAAGTTGCACCTATATTTAGCACAACATCAAGAAGAAATGGACATTCAAAATGGAGAACTAGAAACCATCATACAGGCCCTTAGAGATGGGAAATCCCTCTCTAAGGTGAAGACACTATCATTATTTCCTTTAATGATAATGGGGTCGAGGGCACCTCCAAACTTCTAGCCCTCAAAATACTAGTTAAGATGTGCAATCCTGATGTAGTTTTGATTCAAGAAACCATGTGTGAAGGAACCAAGGTCATTGATGCTCTCTCCCCTTGGTTGAAGATATGGTCCTTTTTCTCTTTAGACTCTGCAGGTCTCTTTGGGGGCCCTGCAACTTGCTGGAATTCTAAATTCAAGATCCTTTATTATTCATTATTGAATTAAGGTATTATGGTGGAATTGGAAGACTGTAAGATGGAATATTCTTTCTGGTTTATCAATATTTATGGCCCTTTTGTTGATAAGAAGCCATTTTGGGAAGACCTCTCTTCCTCTGGTATCATTTATGGTGGTAACATTATCGTAGGGGGTGACCTCAACTTCACTCTATCTCTATAGAAGATAATAACCTTATCGATCTCAAGCCCCCTAAGATTTTGTTGATGTGGAGGAATGGAAGGAAAGTAATGGAGGGAGTCTCTAAATGACTAGACAAGTTCATGATATTTGAATCCATGTTGGGTGGGACATGGTGTAGAAAATCTTGGATTGGAACTGGTGGCAGCTCTAATCATCTCCCTTATATCCTTGTGAAGTTTGAACCATTTGATCTTAAACCGACGACTCCTCTTAAATTCAATCATATTTGGTCACAAGAGGAAGACTATAAGAAGCTTATTCATTCTACTTGGACCCATATTCATGAAATAGACAAGGTATCGTGCATGCAAAAACTCCATGTAAATATCCTTAAGGTGAAAAAGGTGATGAAAGAATGAGCTTTGGAATTTAATAAATGCTCCCATGTTGTGCTTAAGGAGGTAGATTCAAGTATATATTCCCTTTACTCTTTCAACCTCTCTAGAATATTCTCAGAGGAGGAATCCTCTTTTTTGAAGTCTCTGTTGGCCCTCCATCAAGATATTTTGGCCAAAAAAGAAGCCTCCTAGAGGTTAAAAAGTCAGGTAGTTTGGATCGTGGAAGGGGTCAATAACATAATTTTTTTCATAATTATGTGAACTCTCGTAAAAATTGCAACTCAATATGGGAGATATCCAGTCATGATGAGGGTCGAGTTCAGTCATTTGAAGAAAAGGCAGAGGTTGCTAGGTCGCATTTTAGTGCTTTATTTAAAGAGTCACCTGGATTCCCTACTCAGGAAATGATGGAGGTGCTTAGGCTCTTAGGTATGCATTGGGACTGATGCTATTATGGGGTGTGGAAACATAATTTTCTTACCGAAGGATCTTGTTACCCACCTCCGAGAGTCTAGGAAATGTACAATCAATCGAGTGAGTCATTGTTAGGGTCCTAACCCATGTAGAACAATATATTCGGATGTAATAAAGGTCAATATTAATAAGGCCTTGCAATAAAATAGAAAACGTCGAATGTAAGAAGACCTAATAGAAGCTTCCTCTTATAGAAGGATCTTCCTCTAGATGCTTATTTTGATAGACATATTTAGTATAAATAGGATTTGAGAGTATGAGAACCCTATCTTAGAGATTATTGTAATAGAGCTCTACTCGACTGGAGGTTTCCCCCTCGAAGAGGCCCATGAACATTGCTCTTAGAATCAAAGTGTTATTTCTGTTGTTATTCTCATATCATTTCAATGTTATTGTGGTGATTATTCTGGTTATATAGCTATTATTCTGCCATTTCTAGCATTTTATTTTTGTTCTGCATACTTTTTATATCTGGTATATTACAAGTGGTATCAGAGCACTTTCTTGGCAGAAATTGTTGGTAATTTTTTTTTCAGGGTAGAGACATATTTCGATGTCTTTAAGCCACAGAGATCTGTCATTACGCGCATAAACCCGTAGTTGAGGGATTCATACATGCAAGAAATACAAGTGGTTCTTAAGTGCACATTTGTTGGCCACCCTTGTAACCCTTGTTGGTACCCCTTCAAGTGGTAGCGCATAAGACAACACCTGTGTATAGATAGGCCTAGATTTCCTGAAGCCCTCTTTAGATAAACCGATCGGTCGCTTGACTGCTATAGTGCCACCAAGAACAACACTTGGGAAGATACTCTCTAGTACATGGGTAGTTGAGTAGTACAACTAAGGGTATGATCTATCCTCCTTAGTCAGTTCCCTGAGATATTGGGTCGAGTACTAATGTTGGACCTTGCACGTATATCAGAGAGCTATAGCATAGGGCAAACCCTTGTCTGTAGAACCCTTGAATACCTAACCCTTGGGGACCTAAACATAAACAAATTAAAATAGACAAGATCTATTGCCACACCACTGTGTTTGGGTTTCCAAGTAAATACACATTTATTTCTAGTTAATCATGTGGGCATTTCCTCTCTGCAGTATTCTTCAGACCAGAGTATAACTTCGCAGGTGTAAAAGAAAAAAAGTATGGAAATTTTTTCACCATTATTTGAGACCTATTCCATTGGATTCATCTCTTCATCATTATCACTTTCATCCATATCATTTTTTGGAAAAAAAAAATT
>SNQJ01S0063238.1:3697-16365 GCA_010110895.2 Picea sitchensis
GATTTTTACCTTGATTATGGTTAGTGATTTTTAATCATTTCCTTGCTAATCTCCTTCATAAATATTAATCTTGTTAAAAATAGTGGTTATAGACCAGCGAATTTAATGACAACCACCTTTTAATTTATGATTATAAGATAGCATTCTTAGACAATGAAGTATAGTCAAATGGTAGCTATTAATTTACAGTCAAAATTTATAGTGTTAATGTACAACGTGTGTACTGTGTATAGGTGGTGTAATGGTGGACGTAGGTACATTGTATTGGTGTGTATTGGGAAACGTTTTTAGCATTTTTACTGTGCAAAGTTTTGGCTGGGAAACACCCATACTTCTCAGCATTAAATTTCTCTTTAGTATGTGATTTTAGATAGCGATTTATATGCAGCTAATTAGTAATGGGTCGCGAGTCCCTGAGGGGTATAGAATTACTGTGTTGACAACCACACTTTATGACCATTGTTAGTGATCAAATAATTTGTTTGAAAAATGATGCCTCATCTCGTGGAGGAATTTTTATTGCCTTTCCAAGATCTAAAAATAGATCTGAAAGTACCATTGGAAAGCTTAGGATTTCTAGATGTCAATTGACTATTCAAGCATGTAAAACGAACTCTCCACGGTTCAGAAATTTGATTTTTCCCAAGGCAGTTTTCATTAAAAAATATGCACTTTCACCAGCTCATTGGTTCGGAAATCTGCTAGTTAGTCATTGAAAGCTTTCCTTTTCACCAGCTAAAGGGGCGGATTCAGGGAAAATTAGCTGGTGAAAGCGTAGAAGAGTCCAGAAATGTCTTCTTTCTTCCCAGATCGCGAGTTTTTAATTCCTGAACATGTGGGAAAGGTGTCAAATGATGGATAATAATCAGGAGAAGCTAGAATATCTTTATCATGAAGTTTTAAAGACATGTGGTGAGGAAATAACACCAAATGGCACAATAACTCTTGACAGAAAATCTCCCAATCATCAAAAACAGATTTTTGAATCTGTGATCTTCACCTACAGACTGCCAAATAATGYTTTAGTTGTCAAATTCAACTTGTAATGATCAGATTAAATCTATTTGGTTAAATATTAGGTTATTTTATTGTATTAATTTTTGTACTCTGTTTTCCATATTTAGAAATCCAGATCCATGTTTATAGGATCTAAGATCTGTTGTAAAAGATATAAATACCTATCATTTGAGAGAAGTAGTGGTTCGATTTTGGATACAGGAACTATACCTTTGTAATAGAATTTTCATATGATAATACAAATCACAAGTTTCTCTCTCTATTAATGTCAGATTTCCACCCTTCTTCTAGGTTGTCTGTATGTTTGATGATAACACATTTTTTCCAGAAGTGGATTGTATCACATTGATATCATTTTTTACCATGATCAACCTATTGTTATTGTTATTTTTATTGATCATATGGACTAGGATATGATGATGAGAGACATAGGTAAGGAAGCACATAATGAACATTCAAAACCTCTGGAGGAAATAATATGAGACTTGCAGCCAATTTCCATGAAAAAAGAGAAGAATAACTCTTTAGGAAAAGAATCATTTTCAATGATCATCATTCCAAACCAATCAATCAAATGTCATGAGCAGGTATGCCACTCACCTCAGGATTATTTCAAAACATTTGAGAACCACCATGGTGACTTGCATGATTTTATTGGGGATTGGGTAGAGTCATATTTCAACAACACATTTTCCAACCTCCCAACTACCAAACTTGATGTATAAAAATGATCCCTCTATAGGTCTTATGATCCTTAAATGGGTCCATTGGAATTATGATTTCATTAATATACATTTTTCATCAATCAATCTAGTTTAGGATAGGGTAGCATAGTTATTTTTTTTATTTTTTTTGCCAATTCTTTTTCCTTTTTCATTAAATTTTAGACTTGGTCCCATTTCAGTTTTCAAACAAATCCAAGAATAGAATAGGTTTTGTTTCCATTTGAATGACTTTTATTTTAGTTTTTGTTTGCAAAGTAGTTGTTTCATTTTTTCCCTTTCAAAATTTTTTTCCATAATAAGATAGACTTCATTATGTTCTAAATGATTAATTGGAAACATGGTTTGAATTTTAGTTTATTTGATTTCAAAAATAATCCATGTACAAAAGTGTGTTGATGAAAGGAACGAAAAATCCTTACTCAAGCATTTTCGAATCTCCTTAGGCTAAGTGAGATAGACAGGATTGTAACCCTAGGTTTATAGCCTATCAAAAATTTCAATTAGACCTCAAGCAATGTGATTCTTGGATTTGATGTTATTTTACAAATATGAAATTTTTGTGTCTTTTATCCAAAATAAACTGAATAAAGTAAAAGTGTGTATTTTCAAAATGAAATCATGAAAACATATAAATAAGCGAATATAAAAAAGTACAAATCTCAAAATCTAAAGATCAATATATAAAAATTCCCATAAGTGAGAAGAAAGCAACAAATATATTTATTAATATTAGTTTGAGTTACAATTGAGTATATATATTCAAACCCTTGCAAGGGMTTGGACCAGTGTTATACTTAGAAGTCCAATATGTTATTTGATTCATACATAGACAACTAGTATCAAAATAATGAAGACTAGAACAAAAAACCGAGTTGGATCAGTCCAAGCTWCAAGTGCATCATTGTTTTGAACTCTACAAATCTAGTATTGATTATCACTGAAATGACTTTAGAACTTCTAACTAAAACCAAACAGACATTCAAAAAAAATGAATGACCTTGGAGAATATCACAAGTCAATTTTTTGTATTCCTTTCTTTTCCACCTTCAGAATAACCCTGCCATCAACAAGATAACTCATCTCTAATGAAAACTCGGTATGGAATGAACAAAAAATAATCTCACTTGAGGCTAAGATTGAGTAACTATTCATAATAAGACTTCATCTCATCCAATTTTACTATTTTAGGGTGAATTTCATTGAAGGTTATCTCTCTCTCTCTTACCACTGTCCACTTTGGCTAATTGTTGTTTGGAATGTATATAGGAGGATTGAGATGCTTCTGAGCTAGGAGAATTAGAAGGATTATTTCCCTTGTCAATCTGAGGGTCATTGGGAGGAACTTTGTAATTTCTAGGAGGCGATTGGGCCATGGAGGTAGCTGATGCAACATGTGGTACTGAATGTAGAGTAGGGAGATGAGGAAGAGGGTTATCATGCCATTGAGAAATACCATAGGGAGGATTTACATGATTGTTGTCCCAACCATCATTGATTTTTTGGACAAGGGGATAAGGAAAATATGCAATGTTTGGATGTGGTTGTAGGGGGGCATTAGGAGGATATAGAGGTTGAGGCAATGTTTATTTCCCACCAAGGTTTAGATAGCCAATTTTTACTAGGTGATTAAATTCTTCCGAATCTACATCAAAGTGTGTGGAAAACCTCATTCTCTTGTGTCTCTATTGTTGCCAAAATACATTTAGAAATATTCCCCTTCTTCCTCTATTTTCTCTATTTCCACCTATGTTACTTCCTCAGCTAAAAAAGATCATCTAATTGTCATCATCATTTCAATTAGTGCAAAATTCTTGAAGTAAAATACAAGACATGACATTAAAAACATCTATTACAACTTTGTTAAATATGATTTAGTTATGGTTATGAGAATAGAAAAATAATTAAAACATGAAAGGGAGATATGAGTAGGAATAATGTAAATAGGGAAGAAAATCCATAATTTGACAGACACCCTTTGCATCATTTCAATTTTCAAATATCCGAACTGTATATCTCTTGTAAAATTATCTGCATATGAACAATCTGCATCTCTTTTGAATATGGGAATGTATGGGAATGAAAGTATAGATGATAGGGATAACTGATAAAGAGATGTATTTTGTGTAAAGTGACACACAATGAAAGGGAATTAATGAAAATTCATGTTCAATATTTACACAGTCGAAATTTATGTAGATAACCTTTAGACCTGTTCATTTTGCCCATTATAGAGCTAGTAATCAACACATAATTATTTTGAGAAAATTTCCAAATAATTTCTCAAGTCAATGATTATGCTTCAAAAACTAATTCCTTTACCATATATCATATACTTAAACTCTGTAGAACAGTGACATTAACCAATTACCATGTCCACTTTAGAAAATATATCAATTTTTCCATACAAGGTCAAGGGAGCTGGAAGAAAGATGAAAACCATATACAGGTTTGTCGCATAGTGTCAATAAATATTTAATGAATATTCTTCAAAATCTTATTTTCAACATATCTTTTAATTACATAAACAGGGATGAAAGAACATGGGATTGCAATGGAATATGACCAGGATAATAGGGGAATAATGTATGAAAAATGATAAACAATGAGGGGGGAAATTCAAAGTTTATGTAATTAAAATCATCTAAAACTTTAACTTGGCTAAGATGTATTTTAATCATGTTTCCATTTCCAAAATATATTGATTCTTTGACTAGTGTCAACTCAATCCCCACATCATACTTTAACGTCAAATATTGTACTAACAAGAAACTAACAATTCAATCAATACCAATTTCTATAGTAAACCCGGTTCATAAAATCGGGATCATTTATTATTGTGAGATTTTAACAATGTGAAGGCTAGGTATGCGAGTCAATATGTAGCCAGAATAAAACAATGGGCTTAGTATTATAGACACAAAGAGAAATAGTTGGCGCGCGGCCTCAATATTTTGATAGCGAGAAGAGTTAATGATGAGCATGAGAGATGCTTGTCTTCACAACAAATCCAAAAAAAAATAATACCCTTTACTCTGACAGGTAACCATGAGCTTGAGCATAGTTAGAAATTGAATTAGAGAATTGGCACAGTATGTAATAACAATAATCTCAATCAAGACAGTATGAGGCCAACAAATTCATTCATACCAATAAGGTTCAAACCTTTGAAACAAAGAATATAACCAATGATGGCCGCATAATATACTCTTTCTAATAGTGAACAAATAGTTAAAAATTTTGGGTTTGAACCCAGGTCAAAAATCAACATGTATTAACGATAATAGTAATGGGTTCAACCCATTTTCCCCATAACCCCATTTCTCTACAAACATCTTTCAGGAATACATATAATGAAAAATGGTAAAATGAAATGGGAGAAAAAACATAAAAACAAATCCATAGTTATTATTGAAGAGTCAAAAACCCTTGAATGGAATTATACAACAACAATTTCTCAACAATCCTTCTTTCAAACAATTTCTTATGAGAGAAAGATAGGGAGAGAAAACGTTCACACTCATTACCATCCAACTAGAGACACAACTACATTTAATAAAAAAAATATTTGCAAAATATGCACAAAACGGGCGAGTACTTACTTTGTTCCAGAGGTCAATTTATACTAGCACTTAGGGCTGAGACGATTGCAACAACAAGTAGGAGGGACGAGACTCCTCAATCCAAGTTGCAGATCTCTCTACACTTTAAAAACCAAAATGAAATTATGAGAGCCCTAGCCCAAAAAAGGTGATAAAGCCTGGGCCTATCAACATTAATGCCCACATCCTCTCATATTGAATGCATGACTAAGTCATCCTCCATTATGTTGATATTCCAACAATCAACTTTCAAACTATGTCATATTGATGTACCAAATTCAACGAGTTCCAACTTATATCTATTATGTATCAAATGTTATGACAAACCATATGGTATCAACCTTTACACTCATGCCATGCACTATGAAAACCATTTATTCCATAGAAGTGTGCATATCAAATCCACTATTGATATCATGTGTGTTGATTAATCCTTTCTCATGTATATTTTAATACAATTTCAAATGGTTATAAGTTGATATGCCTTGCATTCCATGGTAAGTATGAGCATTGCAATTCTAAGCTATTAGGTACATAATCATATAGGGAAAAAAAAGGGATCATATCCTTTCGTAAATGAATAATGATATCAAACCCAATGTTGTCAATCAATGCTATCATAATGTTGAGGGAGAACAAAGTATATTTGCAACTTATCATATGTCATTTCGATTATAGTTTGATGTCTTTTAAAACTTCCATACAATATGCTTGCTAGCAATGTGAACAAGTATTACATGTCAACCTTTAATATATATATATATATATCCCTTCAAGACCATTCATTTTTTTGAGCATATTCCTTCATCAAATATCATAGAATTCTAGGAATCATTAAACTAGATATCTTAAAACCATATCTGAAATGATGCCTCAACTGAAACGGATACAATGCAAAAATGTTGGAGTTGTGATACTAGGAATTTATCATTTCATTGTTTTCTCCTAGGGGATCCCACATGTTGTAGTCATTAATATTTTAAATATATATAGGCTTTGAAACTCTTTGCGATATTTTTAGTAGGTGATGAATTATGAGTCAACAAAGTGTATGTGTGAGAAAGGGTGGGGAGAGGAACTTCCCTATTCTACCCATTTTCCTCGTCTTGCGACATAAAATTGGTAATTATAGAAAGAATATTAGTAACCTCTAGGTAGGTGTGGGTTTTCTTTAATGAAAGCATTAGTTTTCTACTGATAATTACATCTCGGTTTTTCATATACAAATCCCTAACCTATTTCAAGAGATAAATATGAATCCGATAACAAGTTCAATCGATAGAGTGCGTTGTAATGATTTTCTACCAGTCATGTTTATCTGCCTTGAATGTATCTTTCACCAAGATCATGAAGATATATAAAGGAATGATTGGTTTTAGTCTCTTAGGACTGTGAGTTTTAAAGGACATACCAATTAGACTTTCATGAACTTATAAATTTATTACGAAGAAATAAATTTAATCATATATTGGTCTAATCATGTGTTTTCATCATGTTGTTTTTCACCTATTGTGTCCTTATCCTACATATGTCTTTCTTAGGAATTCACTACTATAAGAATTACATACCTAGGAAATAGCACATCATGCTTTGCATGAATCACCAAATATACGCATATGCTTAGAAACATTGAATGGACCAATCTCAAAAAATCACGACACATGTTGAAAGCATGATACTCATGGGTATTTATTAAGATCAGTTTTATGAATCATTGTCTGAAGTATTTTGTGCATATGATTCTTTAGGATTTACCTTTAATTTCTCTAAGATGATCAAATCCTTCCTTACATATTCCTCGATGTGCTTATGCAAATACTAACACTGGTTTTTCTTGCTTACATTATTAGAATAGAGTGAAGCTTACCTAAGCTTTGATTCATAATGAAGTGTGGTGTGGTACCAATAGTCTAGGTTGATAGATCAACTAAAGTCTCTTGGATGCCTCATGCACAAATCTGCATACTACAAGAATGATGAACATAAGGAAGGATCCTAAAGATTGGCATTTGACAAAATCACGGGCTAATCCCAACCATTGGTTTGATATGACCATAACACCTCCATGACACAAAGACACCAAAGATGCTTGGAAATAAAATATTTTGAGAAATTCTTATGTATGTCTCATTGGTGGCACATACATGCATATAATAAGTATTATTGAAGAAGACTTACAACCCCTCGTGTTTAATTTTCCTCTAGTGGCATGATGGTCTCAAGGAAGAGATCATAGTTGCATAATCATATCCATGGGTATCAAACCACTCATCATTAAAATATCACTCAATGGTGGAAAAGTCTCATCAATTTTAAAGTGTAAATGGTTGATGATCAATAAATATGAAAGATAAGAGTCATCCAGGCTAGAGACTGCATGAGCAATGGTTTTCTAGTGATGCATGGTTTCTTCTAAATTGGATGCATTATACAACAACTTTGTTGTCATTATTTCTAGTGATTTTTTTGCTTACAACCTATTTTCCTCTCATTAAAGGTTGATGGATTTCCTCTCAAAACTTTATTTCTACTAAACTTTGACTTTGTCTTCTCAAATCTCATTTTCCCTACTTTATTTTAGAAATCTGTTGAAAAGTTGAAATTTTTTTTGGTTGGTTTTATTTGTAATTTTGACTTGTTGATCAATCCTCCTTTGTCCCTCAACTCTCTTAGGAAATTTCCAAACTTAGTTTTTCTTTTTTCTTTTTTGTAGATTGTAATTTTTTTTACTTTAAATCCTCCTTGTTTTCAAACCTAGTGATCCTTTGGCACAACTAAGTAAATCCAAGAAAATATTATAAATTGTTCATTATAAAAGGAGAGACTTGGAAACTAGAGAACTTATCAGAGCATCCCCGACATGTGAAATAGTGGTAGAACACGAGCCTATTTGATACACCAATGCTCAAGTAAATCCAAATATTAAGCACTTGTCATGAACCATTTGTCTTAGAGGCTACATTCCATTCACATGAATGACAATTGAGCTCTACCATAGATGGTAGCCATCCATCCAAAGTCAAAATTTAAAGAGGCATTATTTTCCTAGGATTGCATATTCGATCCTCGAAAATAGGCACCATCCCTATTACTTCTAAGAGCTGAAAATTTTCCCCATTCACCTAGTGATTACATAAAAATAAAATAAAAGAAAAGGGAAATGGGAAATGAATATTTTCCTATTTTAGGGGAATGTAGGTATCTCCATCGAGGCTATACATGCTCGCTGGCATTGGAGCAAGGACTATGGTGTTGGGGTGACTATGTCGAGGCTATGAATGCTCACTAGCAATGGAGTAACACTGTGGGGTTTTATGAGATAGCTTAGGGAAAATATTTAAAATCCTCTCATCTACGAAACTTGGTTATGGATTCCACCTAAATTATTGAGCTAATAATTTATTAAAGAAATTATTCTCATTAGTCTTTCCTTTGGTTCAATTGGTAAATGACTCATGTTGGGGAACAATTTTATTCCAGACTTGGTACTTGAACAAACCTTTTTTGGACCCAATGTTAAAGCTTAGGTGCTCCTGAAGGTAGATGGTTGATTTTCTCTCAAAATTTCTAAATGCAACAATAACTAATTGTTAAGATATTTAGACACTTAGGAGTTAGTTAATATCAACTTGGTCTGATGTTTCATTAGGTTAGAGTGTTTTTCTTTAGTATGCATTTGTAATCCAATGGTCATGATATGTTCCTGACATAGAGTGATCCGACCACTTATATTCACCTCGATCTTAACAAGTACATTGATTCATGGATTAACACTCAATTGGTCCATGATATCTATTTAAAGAGCATGGAGGGTCATTTTGCAATGATCGATTATGAGAAAATATTTATAATACATTTTATTTTTCATTAATAAATTACCTCAAGTGGTCACGTTGGTTAGGGCCATGGATGTTTCCCCACAGGGGTTTTACCATGCAAAAACATCGACAGTGTGTTGATCTTTGATCTAGTTGTGTGAGTGGTTACTGAATGTATTCTTCCTCTATTGGAATATATATGTTTTCAATCATGGTATCAGAGCACATTTGAAACTCTCTCCCATTGTAGATCATGATCTTGAAGTCGTGCTGTCACATATCTGGTTTCTGTTTTTTTTGTACATTTTTGGGCTAAGAGGACTATTTCATTATGTCTGGAGTGCTCATTTCAGTTAGGAATGATTTTCATTTCACTCGAAAAGGTATATGTTTTCCCAAGATACATCCATTTCAGTCATATCCGGAGGTATAAAGCCTAAATACGCCCTTTTTAATTTTTTATAAAGATAATATTTCGGTTTTTTGTTTTCTTTTCTAGGTTGCTAGTCTTTCCAGTATGCGTATTGTAACATCCTTCTCTTTCACACTGAGCGAACTTATTCTTTGAGGACACTTGCTCGAAAGTGATCCAGATTATTATGCTATTAAAACATTGATTTTGATTATAAGGCGTTATGGGTTGATGACATGTTTTTTTACTGCATTGACATAGACAGGTGCGATTGATTCGATTTTACTGAGTGTGCAGGATTTTGGACCTCGAGGATGCAGAGGCATTGATGGAACCCCTTGGACTCTGGATCGATTCGGGGAGTGAACCATTGGGGTTTGATTTTTTTATATGTGATATTAGTGCATCTGATTAGATGATATGATTAGGGATATGTTGCTGACATGATTTGTTGATGATGTAGGCTGACGATATCTTGTCGACCAGAATCACATGTGGAGTAGAGGGGTCACACATGACTACTAGAGATGTTGAGGGAGAGGTGTGGACAACATCCCTACCACAACCTACTAGCACTCTCCTTGTGGCTCAAACTGTAGGTTAACATTTACCTAGTTCGAGAGGACCCACGATGTCATGAGGGCAGACTGTGACAGTCTCTTACGATGATTCTAAAGGGCACGCAATAAGGCGGGGGCCTTATTCCTTAGAGGCCCTTAGTCTCCCACAAGTTCACCTAGCGGAGTATTGACTCCAAGGGTTTTTGATGTCTACCAAGTCAGTCAAGAGGTGAGTGGCACCCTTGGAGTATGTGATGCATCCTGAAGGGCACATCGTGCAAGAGAAACAAAAAGAGGCGAGTGGCACCCTTGGAGCACCTAGTGCATCCTGAAGGGCACGTCACGTGGTTATTTAATAAATGAATAAACCTAGATGGCTTTAGGACAATAAAGTGTTACGGAATATTTGAAACCTTTCCCTAAAAAAAAAAATGTGTGTCGCCCTGCCTAGGAAATTAAGGTCTAGGTCTAATCTTTGTTGGTGGTAAAATTTTACTTTTTTTATAAAAGAAAAAAATAAATAAATAATAAAGATAATCATCATTAACCTTGTGACAAAAAGGGATAAGCAATTAAAGTGTTTTACAAAAATCTGTTGGGATAAAAATTAAAAAAGGGGGGAATAATTGTTTTATTATATTAGGATAATTTAAAAATATATATATTAATTAAAAAGGGAAAAAGGGAAAAAGTTAATTTCTACACCTGCCAAATTGAGTTCTAAATGAAAAAGGGAAAAAGGGGGGATTCTAAAATAATTAGGAAACTAGGAAAAGAGGGAAACATAAAAAGAAAAGGGAAACACAAGGGAAAAAGTAGAAAGTCAAACTTAGTAAGGTATCTACCATTAAGAACTTTCTAATCTAAAACTAAACTAGCAAATTAATAATGGGGAAAGTCATTAAAACCTGTGAGGGAATTTGGGGACACCTAGGAGCGATTCTAGGAGTGACTCTAGGTGGGTGAGGGAAATAAGGGTAAATAATTAATTAACGAAATTAGTTTTTGGAGGAATGAAGGGGATGGGTGACACTTGTACGGGGAGGAATTTTTATGAATTAATTTATTAAACATTAAATAAAATGGGATTTTGGGAAGGTAAAGGAGTTTGAAACTCTATATAATTGAGGGAGGATAAGGAGGAAGGATCTCTTCTGTTTGCATAACATTACACTGCAAAAATATATAATTGACTGACTTAGCTTGTGGGAGTTGGGATACCCAGCTCGGTGAGGAGTGGTAGCTTGGCCTTGCGAGGCAAGCTGGGAGCTAGCTGAATCTCTGGATAGTGTGTGTGGCCCTTTTGCGGCTTGGGGGACTAAGGGGTAAGAAGCGTACCCCTAGCGTTGGCTAGGAGGTACCGGTGAAGTGTCATCGGTGGGAAAGAGGGAGTTGCATGGAGCGCACGGGACATCAATTCAGAGCGGGCGATGAGGCAATGGTACGCTTTATTTATTTTTGCATGGTAGATGGTAGTAGGATTTATGCTTTGGATCTGCATGTTTAATTGGGTAAGTAAATTGATTGTCTTAGCATTCTAGTTGATGACTGAATTTTTCCATAGCCTGTAGCTCGATGATTGATTGACTCCCATGGCCTTTGATTCTCGACATGTCTTGACCGCCCTGTGGTGTATTGATTTGTGAAGATTGTGGATGTTCTTTCCATTTGTCCCTAGCTCATCAGTCCTCACCTGAGCATTCGGCCAGGAGCCTAATCTATGGTCATTGCTTCGGCATTAATAGACCTATGGATCTCAATGTCATGCTTTTATGTGCGTGGATGATGAGAGAAGGACGTTCCCTTCAACCCTCTACCTTTGTTATTGTCCTTGGCTGATTGTTTGATTTCGCCATCTAGAAAATACCTCTGTGTATGGATTATCTTGCATCCTTGTTGGTTTTTTCTCTGCGCCTTGACTGATAGAATCCATGCGATCATTTCCATGACTTTTCCCATTGGATCCTTGCATTCTCTGACTATTGTCTGCATTGGATTGGTGTCCTGGTAATGTAAAAGATTTAATTTCATTCTGCATTTTTATATTGGTATCCTATAATGTAAAAAAAGGGGGGGGATTTAATTTTAGACTATGTTTTTAGGTTGGCATCCTGAAAATGGAAAATCAATTTAATTTCTAAGTCTGCATTTTTATATTTGGTACACTGGAATTGGTTAAATGTTTGTGTAATTCTCGGTCTGCATTATAATGGTATCCTGGAAATTGCCAAACGAATTAAATTCTTTGTCAGCATTTCGCTTTACTATTGGGGCAATTTTTGCCCTTGTTGAAGGCTGAGTTAAGCATTAAAACTTACTGCTATTGGATTCCTGTGAATGCCCATGAATTGCAATTAAATGACCTCTACATATTCCTATTGAATGCCCATGATTTTTACCATTAAATGTGATTGAGTTTGTTGTTATTAACCACGCATTTTCCAGAGAAATGATCTATGTGTCTTCTTGTTGAATTTCCCACGATTTTTGTCATTCAATTCATGACTAAGAATGTTGTGGAATGCCCATGTTTTTTT
>SNQJ01S0063238.1:23345-40353 GCA_010110895.2 Picea sitchensis
CGCAATAAGGCAGGGGAATTATTCCTTAGAGGCCCTTAGTCTCCCACAAGTTCACCTGGAAAAGTATTGGCTCAAGGGGTTTTTGATCTCTACCAAGTTAGCCAAGAGGCAAGTGGCACCCTTGGAGCACATGATGCATCCTGAAGGGCACGTCACGCAAGAGAAATAGAAAGAGGCGAGTGGCACCCTTAGAGAACCTAGTGCGTCCTGAAGGGAACGTCGCATGGTTATTTAATAAATGAATAAACCTAGATGGCTTTAGGACAATAAAGTGTTAAGGAAGATTTGAAACCTTTCCCTAAAAAAAAAAAAAATGTGTCACCCCGCCTAGGAAATTAAGGTCTAGGTCTAATCTTTACTGGTGGTAAAATTTTACCTTTTTTATAAAAAAAAATAAAAATAAATAAATAAATAAGATAATCATCATTAACCTTGTGACAAGAAGGGATAAGCAATTAAAGTGTTTTACAAAAATCTGTTGAGATAAAAATTAAAAAAGGGGGGGAATAATTGTTTTATTATATTAGGATAATTTAAAAATATATATATTAATTAAAAAGGGGAAAAGGGAAAAAGTTAATTTCTACACCTGCCAAATTGAGTTCTAAATGAAAAAGGGAAAAAGGGGGAATTCTAAAATAATTAGGAAACTAGGAAAAGAGGGAAACATAAAAAGAAAAGGGAAACACAAGGGAAAATGCAGAAAGTCAGACTTAGTAAGGTATCTACCATTAAGAAATTTCTAATTTAAAACTAAACTAGCAAATTAATAATGGGGAAAGTCATTAAAACCTATGAGGGGATTTGGGGACACCTAGGAGTAATTCTAGGAGTGACTCTAGGTGGGTGAGGGAAATAAGGGTAAATAATTAATTAAAGAAATTAGTTTTTGGAGGAATGAAGGGGATGGGTGACACTTGTACGGGGAGGAATTTTTATGAATTAATTTATTAAACATTAAATAAAATGGGATTTTGGAAAGGTAAAGGAGTTCAAAACTCTATATAATGGAGGGAGGAGAAGGAGGAAGGATCTCTTATGTTTGTGTAACGTTACGCTGCAGAAATATATACTTGACTGACTTAGCTTGTGGGAGTTGGGATACCCAGCTCGGTGAGGAGTGGTAGCTCGGCCTTGCGAGGCGAGATGGGAGCTAGTTGAATCTCTGGATAGTGTGTGTGGCCCCTTTGCATCTCGAGGAGATAAGGGGGAAGAAGATTACCCCTAGCGTTGGCTAGGAGGTACCGGTGAAGTCTCATCGGTCGGCAAGAAGGAGTTGCACAAAGCGTGTGGGACATCATTTCAGAGCGGGCGATCAGGCACCGATACACTTTCTTAATTTTTGTATGGTAGATGGTAGTAGGATTTATTCTTTGGATCTGCATGTTTAATTGGGTAAGTAAATTGATTGTCTTAGCGTTCTAGCTGATGACTAAATTTTTCCATAGCCTATAGCTCGATGATTGATTGACTCCCATGGCCTTCGATTCCCGGCATGTCTTGACCACCCTGTGGTGTATTGATCTGTGAATATTGTGGATGTTCTTTCCATTTGTCCCTAGCTCATCAATCCTCGTTTGAGCAGTCAGCCAAGAGCCTGATATATGATCGTCGCCTCGACGTTAATAGACCTATGGATCTCAATGCCATGCTTTTTTGTGCGTGGATGATGAGCGAAGGACGTTCCCTTCAGTCGTCTACCTCCGTTATTGTCCTTGGTTGATTATTTGATTTAACCATCTAGCAAAGACCTCTTCATATGGATTATCTTGTGTCCTTGTTGGTTTTTTCTCTGTGCTTTAACTGATAGAATCCCTGCGATCATTTCCATGACTTTTCCCATTGGATCCTTGCATTCTCTGACTGTTGTCTGCATTAGATTGATGTCATGGTAATGTAAAAGATTTAATTTCAGTCTGCATTTTTATATTGGTATTTTGGAATGTAAACAAAAGGGGGATTTAATTTATGTCTGCGTTTTTATGTTGGCATCCTAAAAATGGAAAATCAATTTAATTTCTAAGTCTGGGTTTTTATATTTGGTACACTAGAATTGAATAAACATTTGTGTAATTCTCGGTCTGCGTTGTAATGGTATCCTAGAAATGGCCAAACAAATTAAATTCTATGTCTGCATTTTGTTTTACTGCTGGGGTGATTTTTTCCCTTGTTGAAGATTGAGTTAAGCATTAAAACTTACTGCTATTGGATTCCTATGAATGCCCACGAATTACAATTAAATGACCTCTGCGTCTTCCTGTTGAATGCCCATGATTTTTACCATTAAATGTTATTGAGTTTGTTGTTATTAACCATGAATTTTCCAGAGAAATGATCTCTACGTCTTCCTATTGAATTGCCCATGATTTTTTTCATTCAATTCGTGACTGAGAATGTTGTGGAATGCCCACGTTTTTGTCTTTTAAAGGTAGACTGATAGGTTGTTTATTTGCCCATGATTTTTGTCATTCAATTCATGACTGAGGATGTTGTGGAATGCCCACATTTTTGTCTTTTAAAGGTGGACGGATATGTTGTTTATTTGCCCACGATTTTTGTCATTTAATTCGTGATTGAGAATGTTGTGGAATGCCCACGTTTTTGTATTTTAAAGGTAGACTGATATGTTGTTTATTTTCCCACGTTTTTTTCATTCAAATCGTGACTGAGAATGTTGTGGAATGCCCACATTTTTTTTCTTTTAAAGGTGGACGGATATGTTGTTTATTTTCCCACAATTTTTGTCATTTAATTCGTGACTGAGAGTGTTGTGGAATGCCCTCATTTTTGTCTTTTAAGGGTATACTGATATGTTGTTTATTTGCCCATGATTTTTGTCATTCAATTCATGACCAAGATGTTGTGGAATGCCCACGTTTTTGTCTTCTAAAAATTGACTGAGTTGTTGTTGAAATTGCCCACGATTTTAGCCATTTGAATCATAAACTCACTTGCTGGAATGACCATGGTTTGATATTTAAAATTTGACTGAGTTTTTGTTGAAATGGCCCATGATTTTAGCCTTTTAAATCATAACTGACTTTGTAGTAAATGACCACAATTCTGCCTTTAATCTGTAACTGTGTTTTCCCTTATATGATGGACTGTGTTGATGTTGATTGGATACGTTTGCCTTTAATTGTTGAGTTTGTTTTCGACTGGGCACGTTGCCATTAAATTTGTGTACTGTGTTTTGCTGACGTATGGAACAACGTTTTGCCTTTAAAACTGTGACTACGTTGTATTTGGAATGACCACGATTTGTGCACTACGTTTTTACTGTTATGTGCTACAATGAGTTAATGGACAACATATTTCTTCTTAATGAGTATTTTCCACTATGAGTTAAATGGTCAGCAGACATGTTAAATGCCTTGTTATCTTCTATGATAATTGTTATGTTTTGCCATGTTATTGCTACAAGAAGTTAATGGTCAGCGGATATCTTCTTAATAAATAATTGCCAAAGCGAGTTAAATGGATAACAATCGTGTTATTCGCCTTGTTATTTCTATATTAATTGTTATGTAACTGCTATGTTAATTTCCTTGTTGAATTGCTCCAGCGATGTTAATAGTTAGTAGTTTCCTTCTCAATGTTAATGGACAGCTAGTATTGTTAGTTCAGCAAATATAGTTAGACTACATTTTGAGGTTTAAATTGTTCATAAGGGTTATAATGGTATCATTCTACATTAAGTTTGTTAATGTTGTTATTTAAGATAATGGCTAGACGGATGGAGATTTGGATTAATATAGAATTGTCCATTTAGGTTGTAACAATGATTAAAATTTGATTGGTGAGTAAAGACTAGATTGCCAATTTTAGACTTGCTAAATTTATTATAATTGAGGTTAGATTGTATTTATAATTATAGTTCTAGTATTTATTACTTAAACTTTCTAGATTGATTGTATTAACGTGAAATTAGCGGGTGCATTAATGACTAGTTATAACTTAGACATGCCCCGTCTAGAATGGCAACTCATGTTAAAATCGATTGTAATCATTGACTAGTTTAGACTGGGTGATTGGTTGGGTGTGGAAGATGTCGTGTATTGGCTTGTGGTATCCCTTGTCTTCATCCTCTGGCATTTCATCGACCTATTGTTGGGTTACGGGTGTGGTTTCCTCTCGGTATTCAGTTTTTAGCGCGTCGAATTTATCTAGAGTCCTTGGTCCAGACAGGAGGTGACATGCCAAGGTTATTGACGTGTCTATCACTTGGGGACTGCATGATTCCTGATGAGGGGATCATGGTGCGCCTTAGGGGATAGTGGCGAACGAGATCTTGGATGGAGTAGGGGCTTTTGTATGAGTGTTGTCGAGCGTGCAAGTTGCCCTTGGCGCAAGGGTCGAACGCCTTCAGGTGTTAGGTCCACGCACCTTGAGGTTCTAGCATTTTCTCATCCATGCCTTGATGTCGGGATGGAGATGTTTTCCCTTAGATTGTAGGCATGGTCGTGGTTGTGTCGGGCAGGTAGTCGTCCTCCTTGTTATTCTGCGCATGTTTTTCCAGTTGTCTTTGTGCCCATGTGTGGTGTCTTGGTAACCTATTGCCTAGACTGTGTGCTTGCATTCATCATCAGTGGTGTGGTTAAATTGTTTTCATTGTTGCCTTCTTTCCTCGTAACTCCTAAAAACAAAACAAAAAAAAATATTGTTGTCGTAACGATGGGGACGTTACATGTATTCTATTTTCCTTGCACTTTGTGTGATCTCAAAAAATCATAAACAAAACAGAAAGTGTTTTATTTTATGTGTATTCTCTTTGTCGTGCGCTCTATGTGAACTCAGTAAATCAGAAACAAAGGGAAAACTTGCATTTTTCACGTAAGCTAATCAATATATAACCCCTTGTTGTTGTCTAGAAGATAAATTTTTATGTGTGTGAATGCATGAAAATAATTTTTTATTGAGCATGCACTCCAAGACCATCAACAACAATAACAATAATGACAACAATCCCCCTTCTTAAGATTGTAATGTGTTTGGCACTAGCTCACTTGGTTAAAAGTTGATTTATTAAGTAAGAGGTCTTGAGTTCAAGTCTATTTTTTGTTACTTTTTTTTTTGAGTTCATGCATTCATTGTAAAGTGTATTTCACTTAATTTTATAAGTGAAACACTATTAAATAACTTTAATATTTTATTTTATTTTATTTTTTGCATGCAGCTTCATTATAAAAGTGATTCTTGCTTATTCTAAAAAAATGGGTCACTTCATAAGTAAATTATTTAAAAGCGATCTTATATGCACAATTAGAAAAGGAGGAGCATCGCCACGTGGAAAAACTTATACTTTCCACGTGGCTCTTTGGTTACTGTTTATGCCTTTTTTTTAAAGGGCATAACTTTCACATCCGAAGTTCGTTTTCAACATCATGTTTTTTTAAACAACCTATTTTTTCAATATATTTCCATCTAGACCATCAATTTCAGACTTTAAATCCATATTCTCTACATGTTTTAATATATTTTCTCCTAGTGATATCTTTCTTACCAGCACCAACTACTTCTCATGGAAACCCATATGGAAGATTTACTAAGAAGTAAAGGGTTGTACCATATTACCTTGGGAAAAGAACAAGAACCCACTAGTGATGAAAAGAAAGTCAAATGGGATAATAGGAATGATGAAGCATGTGGACTAATCAGAATGTCTACCTCTCATGATTTAAGGTTTCACCTTCAAAGAATTAATGCCCTTGATGAAGTTGTTGAGTAAAAGAAATGAAAGTCATCCTCACAACATTTTTTTGAATCTTATTTGGCTAAAACAAGATAGGCAAGATTATTACCCTAATGTATAGCCTTATTGCAGGTTCAATTAACCTTCAAGTTATTTGACTTAAAGACCAATTGTTGTTTTAAATTTATTTATCAAATGCAAACTAAAGTAAAGAAGTTTGATTTTTTAATATAATAATTTAAACAAGAAGCAAAGTCACATAAACTGATAAAAATAAGAGAGACCAAGATAGTTGCAAAACCATCAATGATTGTATTCATTCATTATGTAACAACCAATACACTTCTCATACTATCAAAGTATGGACCAGATGTAAGTCTAGCAACCTAAGGTAACATACACATAGGCCACTAGTGCCTTCAAATCGGACCAAGAACGATAAGTAAATAGCCACAGCTTGCACTATGTTATGACTATGCACAAGAATCCTATTTAGTACTGATAAACTAATATAGAAACTAAAAGAAGTATGCAGTCTATCAAATAGACAATCAACCTGGAAGCATATCAGAATTCAATGCCTCTTGGTCCTAGTTTTTCGTCACCTTCAATAGACCCTGCTATCACAAGAAGTGTCTTAGCTTAGAAATCATAGATGAATGAAGTAGTAATGAAATCTCACTTGGATGTAAGAGCAGACCTTATCAGAGCAATGTGTTCCTCTCACTTTGTGTAGCTTACTCCTTTAAATATATCCAAGGTAGTTGAATCATTCAACCACTTTTAGTTAATAGGAGAGTTGTCAAGTAAATTAATAATAAATAATAATAATATGATAAGGGTACTAAATAAAACTAATAAGTGGGGACCCCCTATTTAATTTAATCCAATTAATGAATTGTTTCCTCCTTATAACTTCCACCTTATATGCAATACATATCAACTTTCCACATCATACACTCTATGTCATTAAAATGCATAAGATGGAAAGTTCATAAGAATCCCCTTGTCGCTCCATGTAACAATTATTTAAATTCATCCAAATTTAATCACTATGTATATCTATGCAAAATATATAGCATAAAAGTATAAGGTTGTCCAAAATATAATCTGTCAAAGCATGTGTTGTCAAATTAATATGTTTCCCAAATCATAAGCTACCAAATATAACATGTTGTCCAAAATGAAGTGCAAATAATTTCATATACAGATGTCAAAAAAATCATGAAAAAACATATTTTTTGTGAGAGGATGCTCCTCTCTTTCCATGGATACTTTTAGCCCTTTCATTTCTCTCAACTGATGAACCTACCTTAGCATATTTATTATCATTTCCCTGCACATGTGAAGTGACTGAATGTGATGACTCATGTGATGACTTTGACTCAGTTTCTACTACTTTCTCCTTATCTGGACTATCCTCAAGTTCAATGATTTTGGCCTTGGCATGATGGGCATGTAAGGCTTAGGATATTTGATGTTGATATAAAGGAGAATTAGTATGCCAGGCATGAAAAGGAGGCTACTGAGCGTGATCAATATTTGGCAAGTCGTGTGAGTGTCCAGAAGGAGGATGTACAATATTTTTCCAGCCATCATGTTTTGTTCTAACTATAGGAGTGGAAACATGGTTTGGGATTGGAATACCTATACTTGGATGAGGGTTCTCATGTATAAGTGGAGGTCTATAGGCTTTCTAGCCAGCCAAATTAAGGAAACCTGTCTGCAAAAATTGATTGAATTCTTATGAATCTGCATCAAAATGTATGGAAACTCAAAGCCTCTTATTACCCCCTTTTTCCAAGAACCTAGTCCTCTACCTCTATTATTTCCTCTCCTTCCATGACTACCCCTATTGAAAAATCTCATACTGATATATATTTACTCAAGTCGGATCCAACTTTCAACTAATCATTCATCTAAAACTTTGCAAAAGAAATAATTTAAACATGGCTTTGTTTATAATAATACACATGCAAGCAATCATCAGGCAATTCATGTTCTCAAAGCCAACAACCACTTAGAACATGCATTTTGAAAGGGTTTTGGGATTAAATGATGGGATTTATAATGAGCGAAAAATAGTAAGTATGACAGGCATGTAAAATGGATTGTTCTCTTACATGATCATCTTTTAAAATAACTCATTAACTCTCAACCATATTAATCCAGCCAGAAAACATAGTTAACCTTGAACAAGTTAGCATTTCTCTCTTGATCAATTTAGTTTTGCAACTACATAACTATAATTAAGCATGGGAGTAAAAGGGAAATTTTGGAAAATGAATTGGGATTGTATTGAACAAAAAGTGTTACTTATGATAGGGGAATGTGAAATGAAAATGCATTAATTACAGAGTCTATAATGGTCTGTATTTTTTAGCAGAATTATAATCACATGCAATCATAGGGTTTTAAACATGTATCAATCTGCAACTCTTCATATTTTATCATGTTATAACCTGTGCAATATCCCAATTAAAAAAAATATGTTGATACCTAGTTGTTTGTTTAAAATAAATGTTTAATTTCTTTTGTTCATCACTCTAATTTTCATTAGTCACAATTTTTAATTTTTATTTAAGAGCATTGATATTCCATGATTTTTTTCAAATACACAGTTCGAACCATCAACATCAATCCTAACAGAGACCAATATTTATGCTAGCTTCATCATAAAACCAAAAGTTTTGAAATGCCACTTCATCATAACCCAAGCTTAATCCACCAAGAAAGATCCAAATTGGAACTGGGAAAATTAAGTTTGCAACAACTTCTAGTCTATCCAAACCATTAATCCAAATATTTATCACATGCATCGAAACATCATGACAAAAATGAGCCATAAACATGTCGAGGGATTAAAGCCCAAAATCCTTTCTTTTAAATTCAGTTGGGTTTGGATTAGCACATGTTGGGATTACATACCCAACTCATAATCAAACTTTTTTTCTCAACTTCATCGTTGAGTGTTGTGCATATATCTGTGGGTCTTTCTATTTTTCAATGAGTCGATAACCCATAGTCTGCATGAAAACCATCGCATGCAAACAAAGTGATACAACTTGATTCGTAGGTTGTAAGACCAAGCTTGAACAATTGAAGAGAAATGTATATAACAAAGGACTAGTAGTACTGGACCTTGCAGATGAAAACCAAAATTGCACGGAGCATAACAACCAATGGTTGAAACCCCTGTATCATTCAATCAATAAAACCCCAATTTGTGTGGGACTTCATTAACCAGGATCATTATTTCTTTGGAATTGCACAATGCATGCAAGGAATACAAACCCCAACTCAAAATGAATCAAAAACCACTGTTGAGTGACTCTACACATGAGGTCATGAGGTGTAAAATCCAAATAAACAAATTCATGATGATGATACAACTCTAATGGTTGAAAACAAATGAACAGTGAGCTACAGAACAAATAATTTGAGGTGCTCATATCCCAAACAAAGAGACAATAGGTGTAAATAATATGCATAAATCTCAACAACTATAAACTTCCTTTCTTCATCAAACTACTTTTCAACTTCAACTATTCAGACTGTAAAAACTCATATATTTTCAATCAACCAGGAGTTCCATTCTCCACATTTCCAAATTTATAACATGAAAACAATCAAGTTGACAAGCACAATAGATCATCCACAGAGCCATGAGTAAATTATTTAGCAAAGAACAACATTATACGAAAGGGAGTCAAAACCATGGTACATGGAGTTGTGTGGTATTTATTTGCATTTTGAGACAGTTGTAGCAGTTACAACCCAACATCTAGACCCTTCCTCAAACTAAAAGTGAATCAAATTCCAAACCCCCAAGGTGGTAACCCAAAACAAGCAGAATGCATTAACTGTTGGTCACGTCGCGCTAGGGTGGMGAACACCATTAAATTTTTACAAATCCCAAAGATCACCACGTCAAAAACTCAAGCATCAAATGATTGTCAGGTGTATGCCATGTCACACAATATTCACATGCCATATACGTTTATTGTTTTCTCATTAAATATCCATAAAACTTTTGAATAGTCTATAGTCAAGGAACATTATATATCCCATATACACTAAAACTCCAAACCTTTACTATATAAAATTTTTGAATTCAATGCAATTACAACAGTAAGGTCTATATCATTCCTATCGTATAACTCATATGATATGTGTAGGATATCATATATAATCAATGGTGGGTGTATGATAGGTATACCATATACTTATAAAAATTGAAAACCTCCCCTTTTTAATAAATTGCATCACATTTGTCAAGGAGTGATGAAACAAACTCATCAACTGTATATATGCAATGGTGTAACAAATAGATTAGGATGACCACTTTTTTATTTGAGACCATCGACCTGCAAATGTAGAAATTAGGAACCATGTACTAAGAAGAAAGATTACAAGCTCATGTTGTATCAACAAAATGCATGCCTCCCAATCATATCAGCCTTCAAGTAATTTTTAAAATGAGATCATCTTCGAAATTGTTTAAAAAAAAAAACACTATAGGGGGTCCCACTTAGTTTATTTAGTAATATTTATATATGAAAAAATATATGTGCCTTGCAATTCTTTGTAGGCTGGTGACTTCATGACGACTTTAAGAGTCAACAATGATGACTCCACAAGGAAGGAAATATATTATTGGATTGAACTCAGCTTTTGGTTTTGCAGGCCAAGAAAATTTTCTATTATGCACTCAAATTTCTCCTTTGCTCTGGTATTCTCTTTCACAATAGGGATGGCGGAAGGTAGAAAAGGAAAATATGAGAGAAGGGCTAGCCTTGTCACTCAAGTTTAAGCAAAGTGGTCATAGAGGTAGAACGATGCAAGGTTGTGGACCACAAGTGATTGTCTTCCTTTCTGTTCTGACTATTTTTCAGTACTCGAGCATACTTCTTGAAGAAAGGAAAAAATGTGGTTATACAGACTTATCTAAATCGAGATAAAACAAATTCCACAAAATTGAGAATCAAGCAACAAAGAAACAAAACTGTAGCGAAATGAGAAAATAAAGTTGCAATCAAAATTCAAACAAAACTGAAAATAAAGCAACAGAAATGACTAAACAAAGTGCAAAAACGAAGAAATTGTACAACCTAAACAGATATTTACATGAAACATTGATTTAGAAAAATGAAACAGTTAGCTAGGATCAACTTAATGTTTCACATGTGAGTCATTAGTCGTAAAAGAGAATAACGACTCTTCAAAATACTTTAACATGTAAGTATTATTTTCGACTATTAGAGCGATTTTGTAAGGACCTAGCCAGAGTTTCTAGAATTTGGAGTGTTTTCATTTATCAGCGTGTGCGGAGTCCCAAAGAAAGACTTTGTCATTTAATTTAAACTTGACAGATTTAACACACTTATCAAAGTATTTCTTGATTGTCTGCTACCTTTTTTTAATATTTTCCAATGCATGATTCATTTCTTCTTCTAAGGCTAGTAGAGCATTCATCCTCTGGGAAATATCAGTAGAATTCAATTCTTCAGCCTACATATCTAAATGAAGAGATGTGAGTTCAAGTTCAATAGGCATAACAACTTCTTGTCCATATAAAATTTGAAAAGGAGTGTGGTTGGTGTTATTTTTGGTGGTTGTGCGATCAGCCCATAATGCATATGAGAGGAGAGTATGTCATTGGTGGGGCTTGTCGTCAATAATCCTTTTCAAAATCCTGATCAGGTTCTTGTTAGTAGACTCAACTTGTCCATTTCCCTGAGGCAATAAGTGGATGAGGTAAATTTCTTGACCCCAAATTTGTTAAGAAACCGAGTAGAATTTTCTTAAATGAATGTTGATCCATTGTCCGAGATTATTTTGAGTGGGAGACCAAAGAGAGAAAATATACTAGATTCTAAGAAGTTAATAACCTTCTCATCATGTACATTATTAAGAGGGACAACTTCGGTCCACTTGGTAAAGTAGACCTTTGTTGTCAAGATAAATACATTCCCTACAGAAGATGGGGGGTTAATAGGGCTGATAAAGTCTAATCCCCATTTAGAAAATGGGAAATCAGGCAAAATTGGTTGTAAAGGCGTAGCATAAAATTGTTCCCTGCCGGAAAATTTTTGGCATTTATCACAAGCCTAAACAAAATTGAAAGAGTTTTGAAACATCAAGTACCAAAAATAACCAGCTTTGATAATCTTGAAAGTTGTAGTTTTGGTTGTGAAATGGCCACCAATATGGAGGTTAGAATCTATTGATCCATGAAATTCATTCAAAACGTTTTTGGTTGCTTTATCATCAATACATATTAACAACAACCCATCATCAGATATGCAAAAAAGAATGTTTCCCAAGATGAGGAACTTTGGGGCTATCAAGTGCATTCTTCTACGCTGATGTGAATCTAAATGATCTGGATAATTTTGATGTAAGAGATAATAAATGATATCCTTGTAACAAGGATGGTCAGCAAGATCTATATCAAGAGTTTCCAAGTAAAACAATGTTGACAAAGCACTTTCATCTTCCTCAAGAGAATCACTTGGTTCAGGATGTTGAGCCAAGTGAAGAGCTAGATCATGTCCCTTAATTGTATTGGTTGTAGAAATCATTAAATTGTGTTCTTGAATTGTGGCAAGCCAATGTGCAAGTTTTCTTGATAGATGAGTATGTGTAAGAACAAACTTGACTATAGGAAAAGAGACTCTTACTTGTGTTTTCTTGCCCAAAATAAAATGTCTGAACTTTCCTATAGATTTTACCAAGGATAAAGTKTGTTTTTCAATCAAGGTATATTTCACCTCATCATCTAACAAACTTTGACTCATATAGGCTATAAAATTTTCTTGATTTTGGTCATCAACTTGTAGAAGGATGAYAAAKATTGACTCTTCTGTGGCATTGGTATACATGATGAAGTCTTTACTAAAATCAGGCTTGGCTAAGACTGGTTCAGATCTGATTGCCTTCTTGATTCCTATAAAATCCTTTTCTACCTCATAATTCCAAGAGAAGGTTCTATCCTGTTTCAAAAAATTTTGAATAGGTTTAACCATCATAGCGAAGTCAGGAACAAACCTCCTAACAAAGTTAATAGTACCCATGAAAGATTGAACTCCTTGTTTGGAGGTAGGGACAGGGAGGTTGATAATTGCAACAACTCTCTTAAGGTCGATACTAATACCGCCATGAGAAAAAATATGACCAGGGAGTTTTCCTTGAGTGACTCTGGAAATAGATTAGAAGGATTCAATGACATACCAAATTTTTTGCATCGCAAAAACAATTTCCTTAGATGATCAAAATGATCTGATCGGTTCTTAGAGTAAACAGTTAAGTCATCAAGATAAACCTGAATTATCTTACCGATAAATCGTCGAAATATATTTGAATAGATATCTGGAATGTGGCACCTGCGTTAGACAAGCTAAAAGGCATGCGTTCGTAGGCAAAGGTGCTCCATCTGGTGGTGAATGTGGTTTTGTATTTGTCATCCCTCTTGACTTTAATTTGATTGTATCTAGAAAAACAATCAAGTAGGGACATTATTTGAGACTCGACCACCTGTTGTAGGATCATTTCCATATTAGGAAGTGGAAAATTATCCTTAATGATAGCTCTATTCAAAGCACGAAAGTCAACACATAGCCTGATTTGACCAGTTTTCTTTCATACAGGGAACATATTTGAGACCCATTCAGAATATTTACTAGAAAGATGATTTGAGATTTTAGTAACTTTTCTACTTCCTTCCTGATAGTAGCTTCAAGGGTAGGGCTTATAGGCCTTTGCCTCTGCCTTACTGGTTTGATCCCTTCCTTAACAGGAATGTCATGTTGGATGATGTTTGTATCAAAACCACAAACATCCTCATATGACCAAGGAAAGACGTCTATAAATTCACAGAATAAATTCATGAATATTTATTTTTCCTCTTGTGAACATTGGGCTCCTATTTTAAGAATTTTGGGATCGTCTGAGGTTCCAATGTTCACAGAGATAATGTCTCCAACTTTCATCTTTGACTCCTCTTCTATATTATTTTCCTTTTTACCAACATCACTCATTGAAAATGAACTCTCAAGAGGAGTCAATCCTTTTGGAAACTTATCATCTTCCACAGAAATTACTTCCTTAGGATTAAGAAGTTCACTTTGTAATAAAGCACATATATCCTCATCATTTTTTAAAACCTGCCATGATTCAACATTGTCAAGTATATGTGGACGATAAAGAGACATAAAAGTGCAATCAGGTGGCTGCGGTAAAAGTTGTCAAGTGGGAGAGGCAGAAAAAAATGTCAACCTGACAGCCATGGTATTAAGATCCCCTTTTATGTAAGTGATGTTGAAAGACAAAATATTTTAAATCAAGGCCGAAACAGCCCGAGTGTATATTTTCATGAGCTTGTTATTGGGATTATAGATTTTTCTAACCATATTAACTATAAGCTCGGAATCACCAAAAACAATAAGATGAAAACAACCCAGATTATAAGTATTTTCGATACCTAACAATAGGGCTTCAAACTCGGAAACATTGTTGGTGCAATCAAATTCTAACCTGAAGGAGAAATTATATGTTTTTCCTACAAGAGAGTAAACGACAATACCAGCTCCATTTCCTTCATTGGAGCATGCACCATCAAAGTGCATATGCTACAATTTTCCATCATAGTCAAAATGTTCATGTGGCATGTCATCTTCTTCAGTGAAAATAGAATAGACACCCAGTCTTTCCTCAACATAATTGACATTTAGTTGAGGAAATGTCTCAATGTAAGGTGAGATACGATCTTCTCTGGCAACAATAATGTTCTTCCCATCCTTAGGGATAGACAAATGCAATCCATCTAAAGACAAGTAAACATTTGTTAAGGCTTGCCAGTCTCTCCCCAAAATAATTGAGTAATTGTTAACTGACATATCAATGACCTGAATATTTAGGGTGGTGCATATTTTTGGATGTGCACAAAGTACTAAGGTTACATCCTTGATCTCACCAATTGTGGATTGTTTTTATTGATTATTATAGGAGAGCATAATTCTCTCATTTTCGTTTTTACAAGAGAGGCCTAGCTCTTCCATAATGATCTTTGACATGACTTTTGGGCCTACGCCACCATCAATGAGGAAACAATGGTATATTGTGTCTAAAATATTTACAGAAATATAGAAATGGGGATAATTTACAAATCTCCTAAATTTATTTACACCTATCCTATTTACATGAGACTCTTCTTCATCGTAATCTTTCGTGAGGTTGGCTATGTTGGAAGTTTTACCTTCCATTAAATTTCTACTATGTTGCTATTGTTCTGGTACAGTCACCATATCCAAAAGAGTATCATCAACTTTTATGTTTTCCAACTTATTTAAAATATTATACTTTGAAGAAGGAGCGCGACTATATGATTGGTAGAAGGGTGAGCAGCTTGTGAGTCGGTATTTTGAGTGGATGTGCTAGGGGAAAAAGTATTCTTGGAAGAATCAACTTTTCCCTTATTGGAATACAATTGTTTTATGGTATTAACTACCATAACATCATCCTGTGGGGCCCAATCTAAGAAAAAAATGGTAGTTTCTGGTTTCTTGCCAAATATTAGATCCCTCGCATTTTTCTTGATTTCACAAGTTCTTTCCTCGTGATGTTCTTCGCAAAAATTACACCATCCTCTAGGAAATATGGTTTTTGGATGAAAGTTAGTGTTTGTGAAATTCCTAGTTGTAGCCTGTTTGGAAGCTTCAACAATGGAAACAGGAGTAACTCCCTTTCTCTCAAAAGAAATCAATTGATTTTTAATGTCTTGCATAAGCTGCAAAATGGTAGACATATTGGCTTGTTTGGCATAATCTTATTTAGGAATACCAGTTTTGTCTAGCTGCTCTTCATACGCCAAACAAGTCTGAAGGGAAGATATGATATTATCTATGGATTTCTCTTCCAATCTATTATGATAGGAAGAGGGTAAAGCACTATAGTAATGCATGAACACAACTTGATTTTTCGGTCTGATCAGTTTAGGTATTTGATTATATAACTTGGTGAAGCGAATATTGAAAGATTTAATGGTTTCACCTTTGTTATATGTAATATTGTTGTACTCTTTTAACCGATCAATTGGACTTTTGGGTTGTCCAAAAGTGAACTTGAAACAGTAAAATAATTCATCCCAAGTAGACAAAATCTTCAGAGGAAAATCAAAGAAATTAGTTGCAACTTTTCCTTCTAAAGAGTTGACAAATAAGTCCATACAAGTATCATTTTCGTTTGTGCCAATGTTATGACAAGAATTTGAGAAAGAAATCAAATGTTTGYCCRTAGAAATGTTATTGTTTTATGAGAACTTGGGAAAATGATCCTTGAACTTAGGAAAAGGATTGGTTGAAGGTGTGATATTTAGGGGGGAAGAAACATGCCATGGAGTAGCATTGACGTCTTCTTTKAATTGAAACAAGCCATATTTATTAATGAATTTGGTTGGGTTAGTGGTGGATTGAAAATGGATAGCATGGCTATAGATACTCTTGATCAAAGTTGAAGTAGAAAGTTGTAATCAATATGAACTACTGGTGCCACTTCCAGAACCACTACTTCCCATTCCACTATTAGTTCCCGACATATTGAAGATGTATAGAAGTSGAGATGAAGAGGAACTACCCGAATCAAACAAAGATTGATGGATTTCAGGTTGTTGTCCTTGGAGAATGAATTTTCTTCTCCCTACTTTGGGAATGAGAGTAAATCCAGGTGAATGGCCTCGTATTCCTCGCGATATATGGGAGGAAGAGGAAATAAGATGAGATAATGTTGGGGTTCATTTAGGGCGTGTCCCCTTTGGTCATCCAAATCTTGCTGGAGATGGATTTCAGCAGTAATAACTTCCCGGTGTCGGTGTAACTTAGCCCTAGTACGAGACTGTATGAGGATTTCTTGAAATAAATTAAATGAGAGGTTGTTTTTATTGATGGGGCCTTCAGGAATGTTGGGTTGATCAAGGGTAGGAACGGTCATGATAAGCAATTATTGACGAGGATGGTTTCTAATCATCCTCTCATGAGCATTCCAGTATTACCTAATTCGAGCCTCTTCAGAAACAACTTCCCAAGAATGATTTAGTTCAGCCTGACTATTGGAAGTCTTGAGAATGAGATTGTACAAGGTAATGGTAATGCTAGTTTGATCCTCTATACCTTCACCTAGGTTGGGTTGTCTTTGAGTAGGTACAGTCATGAGTCAAGAGAAAAATATGAACAAAAGTATACAAGCTATAAACAAACAAAAAACATAAAGTAAACCAGTAAATATAAACAATAAATTTACAAGTGTACAAAAAATACAAAC